>VRLP01000063.1:302500-426367 GCA_009660295.1 Lophius piscatorius
GGTGGAATAGTTCGACTGATTTAATGTATTTCAAAGATCGACACGGATGATGTTAATGAAAATATATTCTATATTATTAAAGCTCCTCGGATAGACGTGTTTGATCACTAATAAACACATTTAAATATTATTGTTACCATGGTGTATTAATGAATGTGATTGAGGACTAAAGAGGAATAATATATATATTTTATTATAGAAGTGTTGATTATATGTGATGCAGATTTATTTATTTTTTCATGGTTTATGTTTATGTTTGTTTTTTTGACAGTGTGTAAAGGTTTATTGTAATTTTCTCTTTTATTAAAAATGCACATATTATCAATCAATCTATATAAATGGGATATGAGATCCATTATAAAATTTGGTATGATTCTCTTTCGTTTATTTTTCATCAGAATATCTGAATTTAAAAGAAATCTAAATGACACAATACACAAAGTATAAATACTTCATTTCCACATTTATGTTCCGTTTTCTTTTACTCACTCACTTGTAATTTTGAGCATTTTATCTGATTGTATATATAAAGCATGTAAACACACACACACACACACACACACACACAAACACTCACAAAGACAGGGTTAAATTATGAGTAAATACAATATTACACTGTTTTTTCTTACGTTTTGCCGAGTTTTGAAGTGTGGATTCACCAATTAGTTTTTTGCACCTTTAATAAAGTATAATATCTTATGCAGGATGTTTTGAAATACATTTTTCATAGAAAAAAAAATTAAAAAGCAGATGAAAATAACAAAAGCATTATAGTGTGAAGAACCGTGAAGCAGAGGTCAGGTCAAGTTCAGGCCACGAGCTGATGAGAGCCTAACGAACCTCCACGCTGCTGCAGGTCACACAAAAGGGAGTCACCGCTCAATGCTGCCACCTACTGGTTGGGAAGAGTATTGCCCCCAACGCACACACACACTCACACACTCGTCCTGACTCATTACATAATGTTGGAATAGTCAATCAAATCAAATTCTTTATCAAGAGAATCCACATGATCTGTTCTCTACAAATCCTTTGAGAGCCACTTTGATAATTTGCGCTTTGATAATGTTTTGTCTTTTCCTATATTTTAATCACAGTATATTTTCCTTTAAGCCTATCGGTGTTTTGTGTGTTCAATGGTTTCCAGAGTGTTTTACAGAAACAAAATATTCCACAGGAGTATCTTTTCTCTTCAAGGCACAAATAAATATCGACATTATTTCTTTTAACACACACACATTTTCAGTTTTCCACATGAGCTACGAGTGTGTGTGTGTGTGTGTGTGTTCATATGTTACCATATGAAGAAATATATTCAAATCAAAGCGCACGTTTTGAGGGCGGCCTCGTCCCTCTCCTTCTACACCTCTTTCCTGTCACCTCCACCCCTCTGTCCCTCACCCAGCTCCTCGTTCTTGTCTCCTCCACCTCTCCGGCTTTTTCCACTAACGTGCACTGAAGCACTTAATGTGCAACGACACCATCAGTACGTATGCATCTGCTAGAAAATGGCTTTAGATTAGATATCAACCATGTAGGACGTAGAATAGAATACAATAGAATACAATAGAATAGAATACTATGAGAGGAAAGGTAACCAGAATTAATTAAATGAATTACATAAGAAGCACTCAGAGAGCCCAAATGTCAACAAGGCACAACAGAACCCAATGTTTAAGAAAAATCCATGCAGATTTCTCCATTAATGCCGGATTTATTGTAGACAACTCCTACAGACTCTCTGAGCATCTCTCAAATACTTTGTAGCAAGATGTCTTCTGCACCTTCCACTTCAGCATCTCTGTTCAGCCCACTGTGTCCCCACCTCCACCGCTATGGGAACATCAGAGGAATCAAAGGAAGCCTTGAAATTGAGCACCCCAGCTCCACCCACAAATAAACATCAAAGGAATCAAAGGAACAAAGGGAGTAATGGCCACATTATGACGTCACTACTCCAAACGGCTTATTGTTCTATTTTATATTATTTTAAACAGTGTGAAAAACATATTGTCACCAAAATGCAATCACCTCTGGGATGTGTCAAAACATACCTCTGGTCTCGATTTCATGCAAATCTGTCGTGTAGCTTTTCTGTAATCGTGCTCTGAAAAACAAACAGACAAACAAACAAACATGCAGGAGTGGAAACATAACCTCCTTGGAGGAGATAACTGAAGGCGGTGCAGAGGAGGACATTGAACAAACGGTTATCCATCATGCATGATTCTCAAAATCCCCAGGACAGACGTGAGAGCTCCTTCTCTAACGGACTCGTTCAGGTAAACTGTCACAGTTTCCAGGAAATCTTTCCACTTTTATAACCGTTTTAATTGTCTTCATGTTCTTTTGTACTTTGTTGCAATAGTGTTTGTGTAAAGCACTTTTTATTGCCCCATTGCTGAAATGTGCTATATAAATAATGTTGCTTACCTCATTTCTACTTATTAACTTAACATGAACTTAAACACTGTCTCGGAATTTAGTTATTTAATCGGTTTATATTCTCAATTTATATTTTAGCATTTTCTATTAGTCTCAATCCCTTTTTTATACTTTATATGTTTTTCTCTTTTTTATGTTCTTGTATATTTTATATTTATAGTGTGGTCGCATTGTACATTTTTAAACATACCCTTTATTATTTATATTTTTCCATTTTTGACTGCAATGTATGTAAATTTCCAAGTTTGGGAAAGTTTATCTATGTCAATTATCAAGCTATAAATAAAATAATAACTTTTCTTAATCTTATTAATCATCATTTCTATTTGAAGTTCTTTGCACTGTCAATAAAAACCTATTAGAAAGAAAAAAACATTAGTCTTAAAGTCTTAAAATGTCAGTGAGGTTTTCCTTTGCTGGTCACGTGCCCCCTCTAGTGGACAAAAGGAGACATTGCTGCATGTTGTGGACCGACACTTTATTGTATGGACAGTTTGACTAGAAACATTTTCAGGCTTACATCTTTGGACCATACATAAGCAGGGACAGTTTAATTCTTAAACAAATAGATTCATCTCTCATATATTAGACATTTAAATCCACGTCAGCGTTGGACGGCATGCGAGCTGTGAGTTCTGTGCGGAGCTGCTGGCCCGATCCGACGCGTACAATCATTCTCCACACAGGCGGTCCAATCCGCACTGGAACCATTACAACATTGAAAAATAAAAACATACTGCACAATCACCCATACAATTCAAATCATAACGATGCAAGATTAAAAGAATCAAAGAGAATAAAAGATCAATGTGATTAAAAAAAAAAAAAAAGTCTCTCCAAATTAAAAGCATCAAATTAATCAATAAGAAAAAAATCAACAAATACTCTTTTAACGCAGGATTAAGCTGAAAAAACATTCTCGGTTTAATAAAGTGCAATTATATCATTACGTAACACCCAAAAAAAAAAAAAGTCCTCCATACCCCATGATCGTGACTTCCTTAAATCGCTTTAGTCACCCTGATGGCGCCATGACTTCAAAATAAGAGCGGTGACTCTGTTAGTATTTCCAGACTGTTCTTGGTCTCCTCTCATCGGATGGTGAATCCTGTTTTTCTTTGCGCTCATCAGACGTCCCGTCACACTTGTGGACGTCGTGTGTGAAGGAGGCAGGAGCGTGAAGGAGGTCACGCACTGACCCGCGTGCAGAGCCTCATTATTGCCGTGTGATGTGAGCTGACCGCCTCCTCCCTCGCGTCAGTCTCATCTGTGCTTTCTCGGGCTTTTCCTAAGGAACTCCTTCCGTCTCAGTGGGTGAAGTAGCTCATCTGGTGTAACTTAAGCAGGAGGCTGTGTGCGATGTCAAACGTGGTGAAGCTAATCCCCACGGCGACGGGCCCTTTAAGCCAGTTCATGCTCAGCCCTTTGTATAATCCACATATGACTCCTTCCCGCGTTACGATCTCACGCAGGGTCCCCAGAATGGTGCTGTAACACGAGCCCGTGACCCCGGCCGTCTGCATGCGCCGCCGTACCACATCCAGAGGGTACGAGGCGGACTGTCCGATCAGACCAGCGCAGGCGCCGAAAGCCAAGCGCTCGTGGGGGTACGGCTGGGATCGCTTTGTTTTTTCTAGAATGAGAGGAAGAAACACAGAAATTTTAAGAAAAAGACATTTACTCCAATTTGATTAACTTTCACTTTACTCGAGTATTTCAATTTCTTTGCTCCTCTAAAATAAATTCTGGGGGGAAAGTTCGGAGCTCCGGGCTGCTGGAGGATTCTACATCTATCATTTTATGAATGTTGTTGTTGGCTTTGATGGCGAGGGATGGCACCCTGTTGCTTTTTATTGTTCTAAATAATAAGTATGACCCTCCAGATGTCTGTACCAACATGGCAGCCTCCATATGGACCGGTACCATGGAGGTAAAACGTTTCTTTTTAGGTTTTGGATGCATTACTATTATTTGTGGTGGAGTATTTTCACACTTTATTATCTGATATTTACTGAGAAGAGCTAAAATAAGAGTTCGAGCACAAATGTCTCGTACCTGTGTGAAGCTTCTTGAGGGTCTCATATGTGAAAAATGTGATTCCTGCATACGGGATGACGCCCAGGATGGTGGGAGTGAAGCCTCTGTAAAGGGTCTTCACACCTTCTTCTTGGGAGATTCGCACAAAGACGTGCACGATGTTGCTGTACCTGTCCAAGAAAAGGTACCGTCACATGTAGAGCTGTGTGACGGCTGTTTGTAGAGTTGATACAGAGCGGGAGAGAGATAGTAGGTGCTTACATTTCCTTGGCTGTGACCGCCATTCTGGCTCGAACCATGTCCAAAGGGTAGGTGAGCATAGCAGCTGTGGTCCCGGCCAGAGACCCAGCCAGTAGGCGAGGAAAAGGAGGCAGAGCCCTGAAACAAACAAAACGATATTTTGGAATAAAAACAATTTTTTGAACAAGTTTTGATTTTGCACCCTAGCTACACTGTGCTACTAGCTAACATCAGCACGCTAACGTTAGAAAACACCAGCACGCTAACATGCTCTCAGCGACACATGCTAGCACGGCTGATGTTTGAAAAGTATAAGAGTTGTCAAACATCTTAGCTTAGTGCCTTAGCCTGCTAAGACATGCCAAACTAGCAAATAAACAGAATTTATAGATAATCTGGGGACATTTTTCTTGTAGTTTTGAAAGTCTTTGGTCGTAAATTAAAGTGTTAGTTAATTAAAACAATGTTGACCTGATGACAAAAACAACCAAAGTAATTACGCTCCATCCTCTGACGAACATTTTATTTTAAAAAGTTAACAACATACTTGGCAAAACTACTGACAGGAAACCAGCACTTTCACAATAAGAGCCATATCCAAACAGATAATTAGATAAAACGATACGACTAAAACGTATATATATATATATATATATATATATATATATTTGTACATACTTCCCCTGATAGCCGTAGTAGCCCGCCAGCTGTTGTTTGTACTGTTCATGTGAGCAGAACTGGATGGCGGCGTAGGGCATGACCCTCACCATGGTGGCCGAGTTCCCCCGCCACAGGCTGAGGAGGCCGTCCTTCATGTAGGAGCAGGAGATGAGCCTGAAGGCCTCCTGCGGGCGGCCAACGGGTTGGGTTAGAGACGCCCTTCATCTTTCCTGCGTGCATGTGTAACACGATGACTGCTGTGATGTCACATTTTAGTTGGACTGGACGTGTATGCAAAATGTGTCACCGCAAAGCCGTAGCATGTAAAACGAGAAGAACCACTACAAAGAAACCGGATCGTCTTTTCCAACAATTGACGTGAGGAATTTCCGTAACTCGAATGTTTGTCACAGTTTGTACCAAACTCGGTACATTTAGCTGAACTGCCGGGTCCGTTGAGCCAACTCACTAAACCCAATCCTCGATACCCGTGTCGGATCGGACGGCGCACCAATTTCTATTTATCTGCCCTGATTGGTTTACGAGAAAACCAGCTGCATGGTGTCGCAAACTGAAGACGAGCAAATATTGATTTTCTTACTCAGTCGCCTGAAGGTCCTATTAAAGTTCACCGCTGAGTGTCTCCTGTCAGACAGAACCAATCCCAATATCTGCCGGCCACTTTACTAGGCCTACGCTGTCCTCCCCTACCGTAAGGGATAATCCCTAAAAAGGCCCCAATCCCATGCGTTGTACAAGCAATCCCCCTGATTGGATTCATGTCCGGAAAACTGTGTTATTTGTTTAAAAAAGAAAAAGAAAAACTCCTCATGGTGATTTATATTAGAATAATTAAAGTCAAATATGATAAATCTCCTCGAGTTGATTCATTTGCACCAAATCTAGACTAAATGTGACCACCAGCGATTCAAAAAACAGTCTTTTATAACAAAAACTCCCCCTAGTGAGTAAAATATGAATTGTTAGAGTCTCCTTCCTCTTAAAATATGATATTTAAATGAAATATCTTTGATTCGATTCATTTGCACCAAATTCTGACTAAATCGGACCAACGGTTAAGAAATTTTGGCCTGAAAACTCTGAGATAAAGCTCCCCCTACTGTTGGTAATATACAACCGACCTTTCCCAAAATCAATACAGTTCTTCCTCACACTAAGTTCTATATGGGTATAAAACATCAAAGTGATCCATGAAAGAGTTTTTGAGTTATCGTTTTAAAACAAAAGGATGTGCCAGAATATGCCTCAAAATAGTGTATTTAAGAAATATTAATCCGTTTGTTTTAATTATCCAGTTTTCCAAGTCACAAAATAAAAACGTATTCAATTCGATTAGTATGAAATCAAAAAAGCAAGATGTATTATAATATGTAATATATTTCTATATATATATATAAAGAAATAAAAAATATAAAATATATATACATGTATGCATGTGTGTGTGTGTGTGTGTGTGTGTGTATAAGATTACGTAATTAACAGTTATACACTCTCAGTTTAAACACAATCTGCCTGATTGGCAGCTCAGAGAGAAAAATGAACTCACCTTGGCTGAGAATCGTTTTGAGGACACTGAAGAAAAAATAAAAGATACAGGGAGAGTTTAGGTTTTAACAATAAACCCAAACTTAAGCAGGCTAAACTTCTACTAAGAGGATTAACAAAGGCTTGAAATAGTTACGCGGCGAAAACAAACTCAAAGAGAAGAAGCAATCTCTGTCTTGTGTTACACAAACTCTACGTAATCCAGGTCACATGGACACACAGACGCCTGTTCCTCTGCTCAGGCTACATTCAGGGGATTTTACGGAGCTTTATTCTCGCCTTGGAAAATGATCTTGGTCCGGTCCAGAGGTGCAATGACGGTTTTGGCTACAGCTCCAGCAAACGCGCCACACAGCAGCGTGTCCAGCGCCGTCCATCTGGGCCTCAAGTCCTATTTCCACACACACACACACACACACAGATATATCTTCATGACCCGACCTCAGAGATGTTACATTTCTACAAACTGACCCTTCAGATAACTGAAGATATCTTCATGACCTTAAAGCTGCTTTACTTTTTAACGAGGACAAAAAAGAAAAGCGGGTTTCACGATGGATCTCACAAACACGTAACTCTCCCGTATCTGTCGCTCAGCGTCGATCGTCTGATGAAACAGAAACATCTGCACTCGAGTTGGAGCCACTGTTACAACAAAAACAGGCCAGATAACAGCTGAACCGTGCGAGTGTGTACGTGTACGTGTGTGTGTACGTGTGTGTATGTACGTGTACGTGTGTGTGTGTGTGTGTACACACATTAGCTACCAATCAGTGGAACAGCTGAGCCCAGTAAACATTCCCTCTCATGATAAGAAAAGCATTTGGCACGAATGGCAAACAGGTTTCGCAATTTGAGCGGCAGGATGAAACGGCCCTTCAAAAAGTTTATTTATGTCTCCTCCTCTACAGTTCAGGAGACAATGTGGCTTTTTTTTTACTTCATTACATCACATCGTTCTGGTTTAAACTGATTTTGCATGTCCTGATTAATCACTAGAGTCATCTGAAGATGATTTTTTTCATCTTCTTCTTCTGCTGCTGCTTTACAGATCTCCACAGTGGATCATCTGTCTCCATCTTTCTTTGTCCTCTCCATCTTCATCTGTCACACCAACCAACTGAATGTCTTCTCTCACCACATCCAGACACCTCCTCTTTGGTCCTGTCTGGCATCTCCACCATCCTTCTTCCAGTAGATCCACCATCCTTCTTCCAGTAGATCCACCATCCTTCTTCCAGTAGATCCACTATCCCTCCTCTTCACGGGTCCAAACCATCTCAATCTGGACTCTCCGTCTTTGTCTCGAAGACGTCTAACCTGGTTCTGTCCCTCCGATGTCCTCCTTTCTAATCCTGTCCATCCTCGTCACTCCCAGAGAAAATCTGAACATCTTCAGCTCGGCCACCTCCAGCTCGTCTTCCTGTCTTCAACCACCGTCTCTGAACCGTCCAGTAGAGCTGCCCTCACCACCATCTTGGAAACCGTTCCCTTCACTCCTGCTATTACTCTTCTGTCACAGATAACTCCTGACACTCTTATCCCCCTGCCTGCACTCGCTTCTTCAACTCATTTCCACACTTCTCATTGACCAGAACAGTTGACCCAAAGTACATGAACTCCTGCCCCATTTTCGCCTCTACACCTTCATCCTCCCTGTTCCACCTGCATCCCTTTCATTCACACAGGTATTCTGTCTCGCTGTGAATGACCTCCATTCTTCTTCTCTCCAGCACATTCCTCCTGCTCCTACCACAGATCACAATGTCATCTGTGAACATCGGTGTCTAGAGAGACTCCTGCCTGACCTCATCTGTCAGCCTTTCCACCATCATCATCATCATCATAGTAAATAAGAAGGGGCTCAGAGCTGATCCTTGATGCAGTCCCACCTCCACCTTGAACACATCTCTAACGACAGTTGCATAAACCTATGACAAAACCTCTATTCCTTCGTTCCTCCTCAAGTAGATCATATTGTTTGGACATATATAATAATCAGAAAGACTTTAGTCACTGTAAAATCCTCTTTCCATGAACACCTCAATGAATAAATATTACTAACACGAAGGATCCGCAGCAGCTTTATGGGGATATAAATATATTATTATGATGAATAATAAGAATAGACATTGTCCTGCATGGAGACTCACCCTAACCCCAGAGATAAAATAGAACTCTTCTGCCATGTTTCCTCTCATTCGACCCCTCCTACTGCATGGCTTGGAAAATTGAGGCCAGCATTAGATCAGCCGGCCTCTGCCTGCTATTTAAAGCAAAGCACGGGTTGAGGTAGGACACAAGTACGCGCAGCTCCAGGTGGCGCTGGAGAGCATTCAACTTCAAATAATGACATCAACCACCTCTCAACTGTGACTTCAAAACCTTTTGACGGGTCGTGTCTACTTTCTATTTCAAGACAAGCCCAGGCATTAGGCAGCTGCGACCCACTTAAACCCTGTGTAGCGCTGGTGCAACAGAGTGGGTGTTGTTCACAAGCAAGGCCAGGGAGAGCTTTGCAGAAAAACTCACCTGTGACCAAATATTTAGTGTACATATTTGAATGTTTTGAATCTGAATTTATAAAGCGGGGATTCTAGTCACTTTCAGAAATATGTTTTAATTGCTGCCATTTATTGATAAATTGTGTTGTGGCGCCATCTTTATTCGTACTTGCTCATGAGTAATGAAAAGTTTTCAAATGTATTTCATTTTGGTAACGTATGGCAAAAAGTTTCTGTGGGGAAACTTTTTGTAATAAGATGGCTTGGGATTTTTGTAATCTAAACATTTTTTTCTTAGTTTAATATCCGTTTGATTAAAAGAAAATATATATTTTACAGTAGATTTTAACGTTTCTTTTTAGGGTAGTAATCTTTGATAGGAGATTATGAAAGATTAGCTAAAACCAGGAGCGCCCTGTGAGTGTAGATGGAGGCGGTGCTGCAACTTCTAATGAACTGCTGTTGAAGCCCAAAAAGAGGAAGAAGAAGAGTTACACTATTTATGTGTGAATGGCAGGAACAGAATTTTAGATTAAGTTCCTAATCCCTTGAATTAATACTATGTTGGTATATCATTAGGGTCTGTTAGATTTGAACAAGAAAAGCGATTATAAATCTCCCTAAAAGGATTTATTTTGTTCTTTGAGTACATTCCACTTTTTGAGTTAATTATCAAAACCTTTAACCAGTTGTTGTTTTTTTATACACGACGTAGTATAAGAACAACATACGGCTGACGAGAAATAATATTTTTTAAAAGAATAACAAGACTTAAATGAAAAGCATTTCATTAAAAAAAAAAACATTTACAGACAATGAATATAATGAAGTAAAATAAATTATGACTCCTGATGACTTGGTTGGTTTGAATATAAGAAAAGGAGTGCAAAGAAATACAAACTTATTTAATCTCACCCCTCCTTCATTATTCATTTATAATTTACAACATTCCCTCCGTAATGATTTTAACTTCTACTGAAATAAATTGTGGACTTTTCTGTCTGTGTTGTTATTTTTTGTGGTTTATTGTAAGGACATTATATCCCACTTGGTTAATTAAAACTGATGAATCCCTTTAAAGTGTCCATCCCATCTCTGCAGATGAGGCCGTGCAACTCCAGCATTATAATAATCACTAGTTTGCAGTGTAGACGTGAGAATGCTCACCTTTGCCTGGCTGGGGGGAGGCAGAGGCCGCACCGTGGCCTGGACCACAGGCGGACGGTTCTGGTGGCTCATCCGGAGCCCGCACAGAACCCAAACTCTCTCCAGACACTCTCAGGCACTCATCCGGACAAACTCCCTGCGCACGAATGGGAGAAAAATACGAAGGAGTGATTAAAAAAAAAAAAAAAGAGAAGAAGATACTGTTTGTTTACCCAAAACAACGACCCGCAGCGTCGCTCCGCCTCGCCATCGTTATGTCAGCGCCGCGCGCGACCGCACGCGTGCACGCGTCCCACACAAATAGCCTGGTTTTGTAAACAGCGTCTTGTATTACATTACATTACATCGCAAAAAAAGCTCTGCAGCTCAATCCGTCGTGAGGTTACATAGAACGCATTCACGCAAACTTCATAAATATCAGTCATCACCTATTTGACTACTGACAAAAACTTCATTAAAACTTCACGAGCAAACCGTCAGAAAGCTCATGCAAAACTGAAATCATAGTTTAGAAGCCAAAAAAAAATCTTAAGGCCCATGCATCATTATACTTTACTTAAATTATGCGTCTCGTTACCTTCTTTGCTATTCAAACCACTCGATGTGGTCCGGACTCAGATGTTTTCGGGCAGTCACTGGTCTGCTCTGCAGGTTCCTGAACGCATTTCTTGTTTGCTGGGGTCTGGGTCAACAACTTCCACCACGCAGCGATATGTCCGCGCGTCCTGACACCGCTGTTCACGCTTGAGAAGATTGCAAAAGGCGGTTGTCAAACTCAGACTGTGGATGCTGTTTACTTATAGACGACGTGAACGTACGACGTTGCTGGTGGCCATGCGCATGAGATTATTTGGGTTTTTCAAGGTCTTAAAAACTGGGATAACATACGTCACTATTTTTGGACTACAATACCCAGGAGCATAACCCGTTAGCTATTTTTATAAATCCTACTATGGCGACCCAATGACCCGCCTTACACACACTCTGATTGGTTTATTTTGATAGTGACGTTTCGCACGCAGCCTCTCACCGAATTAGTTTTTGAATACGTAAATGCGTCATTGTTACACCAAGCCAATCAGAGAATAGTAGTTGGGTGAAGGCGCTGTCATAGTAGGATCCCCAAATTCGCGTCCTGTGACATACTAAAATATCGTGAGATTTCCAACAACATTGGGTTGCCAGGTTTGTGTTTATGCTCCTGATGTGATTATAAAACTGGATTGTTCATACAGAGACATTTTGAGGTTAATTTTGAGCAGTTTTGACCACAAACCACGACAAGAAATTATATAAAAAGATAATAATCAGTACATGACGATATTAATTAACCAATCTGTTCCCTGTGCAAAGTAAGGTAATTGTTTCTATGAAAGATCAATGTGAGGTATTAAATAACTAACATTAACACTGAAAAACTTTAAGTGTCCAAGTACTCCACATATTTAGCTGAAAGTCAATATGTGAATTGTCTTTAATATGTGTTTGCATACAGGATCTTATTTTTGTTGATTATAGTGAAGTTCAAAATAGTGGCTCTGACGAAAAGGCAGGAGGTAGCGCTTCAGATGAGTCAAAGATGTTAAGATTTTCTTTTCTTTTGGAGTGACGAGGATAGACAGGATTGGAAAGGAACACATCGTTTACACATCTATAATTAGAAAGATGCTGGAGATGGAGCTGCCATGCGGGAGAAAAGGGGTAAGACCAAAGAGGAGGTTTCTGGATGTGGTGTGAGAGGACATGCATTTGGTTGGTGTGACAGAGGAAGATTCAGAGAACAGAACAAGATGGACACAGATGTTCTGCCATGGCAACCCCTCAAGGGAACAGCAGAAAGATGAAGTTAGTGAAGTTTAAATATGTTTTCTTTTCTCATTGAGTTATAATAATGTAGTCTCACAGAACTGAAATGTATTCAATTAACCAGTGGTCCAAAATGTAACAGCCACAGCCCTTGAGGAATTGGTTATTTGATACATCTTTTTTTTTCAAGAATTTATATTCAGAATATTTATTTTTAAATGCCTGACAATTGTTGAATGTTGATAACAACATTTTTACTAAAGTAAAAATAAGGAAAAGAAAACAAGAAGGATGAAATAGGGTTTTAGATGCTTTGACAGTCTGTTGCAGATGACCTAACCTGGCAACCCGAGATTCTGGCCATAGCGGTGAAAAACTTGTTGTTGTCGGGGAAAATGGCGTCAAACGTAGAGGCTCCGGAGCGCTGGTATCTCGCCCTTCTCGGCTTCGCGGAACATTTTCGGACCTCAAGTCCACCGAAAATACGGCTGTGTGTGCACTGCCTACAGGCAGTGTTCCAGTTTAAACCTCCACAGAGGATCGAGGCCCGGACACACCTACAGCTGGGATCGGTTCTCTACCACCACACCAAGAACAGCGATCTAGCCCGTAACCACCTGGAGAAAGCGGTGAGCGGCGCGCGATGTAGGAAAGACCGGGGATGCAGCGGAGAAGGGGGGCGGATGTAGGCCACAAGTAGCGAAACTGGCCAACTGCTGAAACCCCTTGTTTTCCTTAAGAAGGCTATATTCGCAAACAAGTTAGAATATAATAAATGTTAGAGTTTTGTTACATACTAATCCAGATTCGGACACTTTCGTTGTTTCTTTGATGCTAGCCTGGTAGCCGCTGTGTGGGATTAGCGTGAATATTGCTTCATGAAGACATCAAACAGCGTCGCCGCTAACATCTGCACCTTTTCTTTTTGCAGTGGTATATCTCTCAACAAGTCCCCCAGTTTGAAGATGTCAAATTTGAAGCCGCTAGTATTTTGTCAGAACTCTTCTGCCAACAG
Organism: Lophius piscatorius; assembly: GCA_009660295.1. NCBI lineage: Eukaryota > Metazoa > Chordata > Actinopteri > Lophiiformes > Lophiidae > Lophius > Lophius piscatorius. The sequence continues at coordinate 315,941 of VRLP01000063.1, forward strand.
GTAAACTAATCTTTGGATTCATTTAAACTGAAGCTAACATTGGTGATTATTCTGAGGTCGAAGTGATTTTTGCTTAGCTGCACATAGTTATCAGCCAAATTAGACAGGTACATTCTGTTTAACGTGGTTTACACATAGTAGTCTAGTATTTATTAGTTGCATTTCATTCCTTTTATTTAATTTTCAGAATTTGGTGGACTCTGCAAAGCCCCTACTGCGTAAGGCCATCCAGATCTCACAACAGACACCTTACTGGCACTGCAGGTTGTTGTTCCAGTTGGCGGTATGTGTTGCAGTGGAATTGTATAAAATCACACCTGTATGGGTGGCATTGTTTCGCAATACATTTTCACTTGCAGGTCCAACAGTGCTTGAGTTATAAAAAAAGGGGAAATAATTCCTCCTTTTAGTGTGACTGTTGTTTGCACGAACTTACTCTGTCAATATGAAACAAGGCGTAGGATTCACGGTAATTTGTTTTGTCCTTTTCAGCAACTTCATACCCTGGAGAAAGACTTGGTGTCTGCATGCGACCTTCTGGGCGTTGGGGCTGAGTACGCCCGAGTGGTTGGGTCAGAATATACTAGGTACATGTCACTCACTCCCCTGTTGATAGTTATTACAGCTACAGGGTTAGTCGTCGAAAACAAACACGCCGCTCCTGATCGATGTATTTCACGAGCTAATCTTACTTGATGTTTTCTTTTTCTTAGGGCCTTGTTTCTCCTCAGTAAAGGAATGGTGAGTCATCTGTTCCTGTTATGTTATTTGTGCTTTCACATCCCAGCGATTCATTTATAACTTAAGAAGAAAGCTTTTGTTTCATCTTGCATCAATAACTTAGTGCTCGTAAAATTCTTGTTTAATCTATTATAATTTTTTTTTATTATTCATAGTTGCTGCTAATGGAGAGGAAGCTCGCGGAGGTGCATCCTCTGCTCACACTGTGTGGAACTATTGTAGAAAATTGGCAAGGAAACCCAATACAGAAGGAATCCCTCAGGGTCTTCTTCCTGGTCCTGCAAGTCACACACTACCTTGATGCCGGACAGGTAGGACAACCCCTACGGGGGGGGGGGCTGAAATAAAAGTGACAGTTTCTCATAGCGTTTATTAACACAGACAAGATTTATAGAACAGAATTCATTTGTATATTTATTTTTCTACAAGTTGATAAGGAATGATAAACCGGATTTGATTTTTGGGTTGTTAAGGACACTGAGATTGTTTGTGATGTTGCGTCGTCGTCTCTCCAGGTGAAAAGCGTTAAGCCATGCTTGAAGCAGCTGCAGCAATGCATCCAGACCATTTCTACACTCCACGACGATGAAATTCTACCCAGCAACCCAGCTGACCTCTTCCACTGGCTGCCCAAAGAGCACATGTGTGTCCTTGTCTATTTGGTAAGGCCGACTCTATTTCTCGTTGCCATATAAAAGCCTCTTAATTGTATAATAACACCAAAAAAAACACGATGGCTGATTGTTATTTAAATCTTTACCTTACTGTGATAATAAGAGCGTAATATACAGCCTTTATATACATCTGGTTTAAAATAAATGAATATTCTTTTGATATTTTGGTTAATCTTTTCGGTAATTTAGTATATTTAAAAGTAGTTTCCTACATGTTGTAGTCAATTATTTGACCTACAACAAAACCAGTGGCCTTTTCTTTTTCCAGGAAAAGCGGCATGCCGAGCATGTAACACTGAATTTGGAAATAGTCGAAAGAAATCGAGACAAAAATCTTCTTTTTTTGTTCGTGTTGTGCTTTTCCCCTCGTAAGTGATGCTGCCGGCAGACGACAGATGTTTTCTGACGCACTTGACCTTCAAAATAATTCTTAATAAAAACTATTTTAATAAGGAGGGATCACGAAAACGAAAGGTCTTGCTGTCGTTTGGCTCATATTTGATTAATAACTGTGTAATTAATAACGCCTAATAGATGACACATGATCAATGTCCAACAGCTGTTTGGTTCTTTTTTGAGCAAAAAGGGAAAAAAAGATATTAAGATGACTCTTCCTCTTCCGTTGCATTTACCCAATAATATACACTATTTTAGGCTCAACAAATGGATGCTATGTCATACACTGATATTTCAGTTATCTGTTGTTTTGGGAGATGTCGGGGTGGAATACATCATCTTCAGATAGCTGTTGTTTCTATTTAACGTATATACATGAGGACTGTCTTCAGTGTTTGTTTGCTTTTTGTCATCTAACAGGTGACAGTCATGCACTCCATGCAAGCGGGCTATTTGGAAAAAGCCCAGAAATACACAGACAAGGCTCTTATGCAACTAGAGAAACTAAAGAGTAAGTTAGACCTGTTGTAACACAAGCATTAAGTCGTAAATAACTGAAATGGTGATACTTAATTTCCTGTGTATTATTTTCAGTGTTGGACTGCAGCCCCATCCTCTCTACCTTTCAAGTCATTCTACTGGAGCACATCATCATGTGCAGACTCGTTACGGGCCACAAGGCCACCGCATTACAAGAGGTAACGTCTCTAAATCCCTCGTCATCGCTTCTGTTTTGTTGTATTGAATAACGACAAATCTAGAAAAGGTGAAAAGGTGTTTTTCATGTCTGTGAAGGTGAACTCTGACCCGCGGTTCTGTTCTGATCAGATCTCTCAGGTGTGTCAGCTTTGCCAACAGTCCCCCAGACTCTTCACCAACCATGCTGCTCAGCTTCACACGCTACTAGTAAGTTTATTCCACCTGAATCATGTGTGGGCCTCAGATGATCGGCGATACCACCCTAATCCCAAACAAGTGTTATAACATGGTTACAAATTCAAGACATTTTTGTATTACCACATATTTATAATTCATTGTTGAATATTAGTCAAAATGCGGAATTCTGACGAGACATAAAAAGCAGTTATTTATGACCAACGCTCTTCCTGTTATGTAACCAAATGTTTTTCTATATTGTAACGGTTTTCTTATTTGGATGACAAACCGACATCTTCCCCATGCTTAACCATCTGTTTCTCCTCTCCTTTTAGGGTCTGTACTGTATCTCGGTGAACTGTATGGATAACGCCGAGGCACAGTTTACCACGGCCTTACGGGTGAGTGGAGTGAGTTTGTTCATAATACCGTCACAAACACCTTTCCTCCTTTCCTCTTTCTCTTTCTTACTGTACTTTCTGCACCAGCTCCTCTCACCTCTCGTGTCAAACTCGTCTGTATTGTTTCGTTTCAGCTCACCACACACCAGGAACTGTGGACATACATCGTAACTAACCTGGCCAGTGTCTACATAAGGGAAGGAAACCGACAACAGGAGGTCAGTGAAGTAAACACCAGCTACATCTTTAAATCTGTGGCCGCTCATAGCGATCGTAAACCGCCATCATTTTTCACAATCGGGACAGATGCCTCCTGTGAATCGGTTAAATGTGACATAAATGTCACATTTTTCCACTATTTCAAAGTTCTTTTAAATGTTTGACTGGTGTTTAGTGGAGATTTGAATTAGCATAGCATCTAGGTTATAAATGTTAACATCTCATGCAATAATCGGGTAATAATTTCAATTATTGAATTTGTCCATCAACCATTGCTGAAGCTTTTCGGTGAGTCTTAATATAAACGTGCAAAGAAGGGCTTTTCTTCCTCATTAGGTGTATTTGTGTTATTACACTGTAATTACACTGATACTATAATTGTGGGACAAAATAAATAGAAGATATTTCAATCATTAACCACAGTTATTTGTCTAACACTTATTCTTCAGCTAAAATGTCATGATGTAACAACGCTAATTATGTTCCTGTGGACCAGAGTGAACTGAGCGTTCTAGTTTTGGAAGGAGTTACACAGTTTGTCCACCAGGGAGCGTGGATGAGTAAAATGTCTCATTTAGTGCAGCACATTTAGCTTTTTAAATACAGGAAAAGGGACTTCTCCTTTTTATAATGGCATCAGTTACAGTTAAATACAGCCAGAATCTATCGCTGTTTATAACCACGACTCTGTCACAATGCAGTGATTGTACTAGGAGGTCCATTACAATCTGCACTTGATCTCTTTTGATTGTGTTCTTGCTGCCCTCATGTGTTAATAAACATTCTTTGAAATGGAAATGACACCAAAAGAAAAACTGAAGAATGGAAGCTTGGAGGTTCTAAATGAACGCCATAGAGGTGCTTTACTGTCACGTGACCACGCACTAAGCAATCCCACTGCCCGTGTTCGTGTTCCCTTCTGCTGCAGCTGGATTCGGCCTCTGGTCACAGCGTTCCTGCACGATTCCTGAGATCGTGCAGGAATGCTCCGGACAGCGACCTGCTCCGCTCGCACATTTGCTTACCTGGACTTTGTACTGAGAAGCAAGCAGAGTAAAGTTCACTTGATACCCGGTTAACTGAGTTACATTCAAAATGAACAGCTCAACTGGTAATTGATTTAAATATTTTTGGATGGGAGAGCATATTGCGTGAGCTCTCTGAGGACGCTTATGGAGTCGGACGCCGTGTCATCAAATTTATCAGCGGACAGTTTCTGCCAAGTCATGTGTTAAATCGTCACGTGTTCCGGCCCTCACTAACAGCTGCTCTTTTAATTTCCCCCTCAGCTGTACAGTCTCTTAGAGAGAATAAACCCGGATCACAACTTCCCAGTCAGGTAAGGGGCGTGAGATGTGAGCAGGTGTTGTGTATGTAAGGCAGCATCACACCTTAAAGTGATGACTCATATCGAATCTTCCTCAGGTTATTGAATAACTGTCTTGTTTTTGATGTAGCTCCCACTGCCTCCGTGCCGCAGCCTTCTACATCAGGGGACTCCTGTCCTTCTTTCAAGGACGCTACAACGAGGCCAAGTATGAGAAATCCAAACCTGTGATCCAAACACGCCCCCGGATCAGCGCTTTACGTGTTTTATGTTCATCTATACATTCTTGTGTGGCAGACGTTTCCTACGGGAAACCCTGAAGATGTCCAATGCTGAGGATCTGAACAGACTGACCGCCTGCTCCCTGGTCCTGCTGGGCCACATCTTCTACGTACTGGGCAACCACAGAGTAAGACTCCGTATATGACAAACGCTCCACCTTTTCACGCCAGAGCTGATTAGAGAGTTGGGGCTCTGAATCAAAGCCTTAGATCATGAGAGGTCAGAAGCGCAGAACAGGTTGTGTAATCTTTTTAATTGAATCAAGATAAGAGGAAAATGTTTGCACCCTGTTCCCGCTCGCCCACACATGGAGCATTAGAGACCAGGGCCACCTTCATAAGACCATTCATGTAGTTTCTTACAAAACAAGAACAGCCTGTACACTGGGAAAATACCCAGACTCCTCTTTGTAGAATACGCAATTATTTTGATCCTACTCAAATCATTTTTAGATCAAATCCTTAGATGTGAAGTCCTAAAATTAACTGTGCATGATTAATGAGGCGTCTGTAGCTAGAGATAAGGGTGCTAGATAGAAATCAATGCGTTCCTGAAAAACAGTACTTCCTGAAAGCTTAACCCTCTTAATCTTCTGTTTAAAGTCTGGTTTGCTTTAAGTATTGAAGTCGCCTGAAAACGTTTGTCAATCATCGTCAATTAATCGTACAGGCACAGCAGCAAGTTGAGACTTAAATGTGCTTCATCGATGTCATAGAGTGGCAGAAATAGAACTCAAACTCACCATGGGCACAGAACCTACTGAACAAAGTTGCCGGGTTTATTCAAGATTGTTGCAGTATGCTGCAGTATATCACAAACCAAACCTCAGTGTCACAAACAACCGCACTAAGTATAGACGTGCAAAGAAGTCATCTCGCTACTTCTGAGGCATTCCTGAAAAATGAAGTCATTGAGGTGCGTAGAAATGGGTCGTGGAGAATCGTAACAGACAGACGATGGCGCTGCTTGAAATTATTGGGTGTTCTTCTCCTGTGGAATCCAGAACCAAGTCTTGAATCGGATTATTTGATGTGCGGTGTGTCACTGATGCCGGCCAGTCGCTCCTTTGCAGCAGCGGCGTGTCGACACTTTTCAAACTCTTATCGGTGGTTTATTTCCCTAAGCCGATAAAATACTCCGCGCCCTCGATGGCGGCGGATAGATCCTTTGTTTCGTCAAGTGGTTTTGGAGATTGCTCAGAACCGTTGAGCGCTTTGATTTTATAGCACTTATGCATAGAGTGAGGATGAAACCGTTCCGTAGGTAGTTTCTATTCTTTGTCTGGCTGCCGGCGTCTTTCACCTTCACTGCCAGAGAACCGCTCAGATTCAGTCATCAATGTGTCCCATCACACATACATGACAGTTTCAACAATATTACTACAGATGTACAAAAGCCAGTCATACTTTAATGGTAACAGACTGCGTTTTTGTGAGAAGTATTGAGATTTAGAGTTAAATCCTGACATCAGAATATTTCCTCGCTGCATCCTGGACCGAGCCGCCTTTTGAGAGCTACCGATTTAGAAAAATTAAAGTTTTCTAGATCTGTAAAGTCTGAAAGAGTTCGGCTGTCACACCTTTTACTCGTAACCATGTTGGTATGGCGACCATTGGATGGTTGAGAAGGAGGTGAGCTGGCCTTCATCCTGGTTCTCTCCTAGAAGAGCAGAGTAAAGCTTCACTAAAGCTAAAATGCCCCGATCCAACACCAATCTACAGACAAACACTGAGATGTAGGATTTCTTTTTAAAATTGTTTAAAGGTAAATTACACCCTTTGTGTTTTCTAAAAAATAAAAAAAATGTGCCTTCTCTCCTTTAGGAAAGCAACAATATGGTTGTACCTGCCATGCAGCTGGCCAGCAAGATCCCCGACATGTCTGTGCAGCTCTGGTCCTCGGCACTCTTGAAAGGTAGATCTTGAAATCCTCTCCTGTTTTGGCCAAACTCCATTATATATATATAATACATACTTTACTTGGCCATTTTAAAAGAAATCTCTGACTTTGTAGACATTTTCCTGTCAGAGGAGCCTGAGAGTTTCCTTTTTGAATCATGAAGTGTTGTGGTTGAGAGGTTGTGACCGCGTGTTGTGCCTGCAGACCTGAACAAGGCCCTTGGGAACACTATGGACGCTCATGAAGCCGCTCAGATGCACCAGAACTTCTCCCAGCAGCTGCTGCAGGACCACATTGCCGCCTGCAGCCTCCCTGAACATAACCTCATCAGTGTAAGTGAAACTCATATTGCTCCTGCTCATTATTGCTCATGTTGTGTTTGATTTTGTTGACTGTGTTTATATATATGTCCCTAAAAAGTCTGGGGTTTTATTGAATCGCCATCACGTTTGCCGCAAATCTTAAGTGTTAATGCAATAACTCAAAAACTTATTTCATGGATCGTTTACCCCCCCGTTTCTACCCATATAACCCTTAATTAGAGGATATTTTTTCTTGTGGAAAGATTAGTTGCATAGTTCCACCACTAGGTGGAGCGTTATCTCTAAAATTCACAGTTTTCGGGCCATAATTTCTCAAATGTTTGTCTGATTAAGTCCAAATTTGATGGATAAGAATTGTCTTGTTGTGATCTATCTGATAGTTTTCAGCCGTTGCGTCTCAACCATAAGTCCAGTTATATCTAAATTTACCTCCTGTGAATCGACACAAGGAAAGCTGTCCTGTTTTAGTCCTGAGCTCAGAAAAACTATGTAACTGTATTCATCTTCGTTGTTCAGTCACTAGGTGGGTTTGCGTGGGACACTTTTTCTCCTTTCCGAATTGCAATGTGGGTTTAAAAGACTTGTGATCTTTTCCGACCCGGTGTTTACATGCATCGACTCGCCTAATCGGAAAGGCTTTCACAGATGCGCAGACGATCCACATTCCTGTTCATAAGGTGGCGTTAATGCTTCGGTGAGCTCGATGCCGACCGCCAACAAGCGCCCAGAAGAAGAATATGACAAAGAAGTGACTTTTCGCCAATCTAACCATCCAAAAATGTTAAATATTTCAAAGTTGCGATGAATAAATCGGATCTGATCTGATCTTAGAGCAGACTGCTGACTTCATAGAAATGGTCAGCTGGAGTCAATATGGACTGAGATTATTGATGAGTCACATTTCATTTGAGGAGTTCAATCTGGGCGAGTGCTTGAAGAACACAGCGGGTCGGTACCTTTTGGGGGATATGACCTTATGTCAGGGACGACAGCATGGGCCGAGTTTGTAGCGCTGAGATTTATAGTGTTTTTCTTGTCTTCTGTTTCCCCAGTGGACTGACGGCCCGCCTCCTGTCCAGATCCAAGCCCAGAACGGTCCAACAACCAGCCTTTCAAGCTTGCTATGAATCTGACATGCATATGATGGTAGCTGGGACTCGATCATGTAACAGACTGATGCCTAACCACCTGCTATCTGACCACTGTAGCTGATATATGAGAGGATTGTATGCTTCTCCAGATTCCTACCTGATTGTCTGCTATCGCATTTTAATTGTTGCAAAACAATGACCGTTATTGTACATGTATTTCACGCTCTCTGACGGCTCGGAGGCTAATCAGGCATCAGGCCGGGGTCGAGTCTTCGATTAGAGTAGCGAAGGACGCATAGCGACGGATATAAGGGCTTCTCTGCCTCGGATATAGAGAAGCACTCTCTACATTTGCCCTGCTTCCCTTTTCCACGTATCGGAAAAACAAGACGGCTCACAGCAGAGCAGCAAAGAGAAGTAGAGGAAATTAATTTATTCATGTTGATATTTTTGTAACTGTAAATATTTTACATCTTGCCTTTTTGTATGGACCTTTTTTCATGCATGGAAGTTACTGATGTGGACGCACCCTGTTCACTAGTTTGTAACCTGGGCTGAATGGGGTGAATTCCGGGTCGGTCATTTTTGAACAAAAATCCATATTAGAAAGAGTAGAGACATCTTGTAATATATTTTTCACACAGGAAAAGTTTCATTGATACAAGCTGACAGCGGGCTTTTTATCGGGACAGCGCACAATCCACCGTGTGCGGCTCATCTACAGACCATAATATGCTTTAGTTGGGTTTGTTAACGAGCGGGTTTGAATTGCATTTATTGGTAGCTGTGAGGGAAGGGGAAACCACGCACCCCTCAAAGCAACAGATTTTTCTTTCTGATGTATTAATTGTTACAAATTATATTTAGACTTTTGGAGCTTACACTAATCTGCAGATTTCTAAAAGTGAATTTTTATTTTTGTTATTTTACTTCCTCCCAATAGATCTACTAAAAATCTGTTTCTTTACGACGTTTGTATAGACTCGCCACTCATTAAACCTTTATTGTACAGCGACATTTTATAAAGTCAGTATAGTAAAGTGTGATATGTATTTTTAGCTATCATATGTAGAAATCTCAACGCTTTGGTATTTAAGGTACTCCTCAAGGACACGGTTTCAGCGCGAGTACTAGCCATATTCTATCCAATGCCTATGTTTTTATTGCTTACGTTGTTTTCAATAATTTTCCAATAAAAAGACAATTGAAATTTTGTAATTTTACGACCAGTTTGTTTAGATACACCATTTTTGTTTGTTAATTATCAAGCCAGTACTGGCTCTTTGGACACGTGATTGCATAACGGCCATGACGTCATGAGTTAGTGGTACTTCATGCAAGTGGCCTGTAGGTGGTGCTAGAATTTACAAATGTTTTAATTTGCATGTAAATACAGTTGTTCTTTTTTTTTTTACTTTTACAATTCAAAACGCTGACAAATCCACATTTCAGGCCTGAATACTGCAATTTGTTGAAGATTGCAAGGAAACAAAATACAAATTAGTTAGTTAAATCTATTAGTTTATGTCATAATTATGTAATTCAAACACATAAATATTAAATATCAAGCTTAAATGTTTTTTTTCATGTGGTTGGACATTTGATGATACAAATTAAACATTAATTCCACATTAGATTTCTTGCTCTGAATAAAGCTGAGAATACAACTTGGATTTCCCAGGGAGATGTTCCTCATGAGAGTTTTAAAACTTCTGAACAAGCATTATCCATTAAGATCTATTTACAACGACTCAGGAAGTGAAGTTCATGGATGAAGAGATGTTTTTCTAAGTTTTAAAGGCTTCCTCAACGACTGGACTAAAACACAGATTTCTCCGTGTTTCAACATTACCGGAAGTATTGGGAAAAACGCAACTCGGCAAACGATATAACAAAGGTCTTATCAGGTCAAATCCTCATTAGTCATTAGATGAACGCCCTTCTGATCGATTCATTTCCTGTGAAACCTTGCCGGGAGCATGATGGCATAGCAGTCAACCTCACAGCAAGAAGGTATTGGGTTCAAATCCACCTTGGGGCGCTGGTTCCTGTTGAGTTTAGCATAAATACCCACGTGTTCTGAGTAAATGTTGACTTTCTTCCCAGGTAGGACCAAGTACGGTTGAGTATTTGAACTAAGTGGGCCCTCATTCGTCAAGGTATCCTCTTGACTTTAGTTCTCATCCACCAGGCCAACATCGGTTTGATGATCCAGTGTGTGGCGGTCAGATATGAACATGGGTGGGCTGCAAAGACCACCTTGAATGAGGATGCACCTGTGAACGCCTGAGGTTTTACATTATGAGTTATATTTCCCTGGACTGACCCTCGATGTGTCTGTTGGTGCCCTGAGATCAGAACTGGTTCCAACAGCTTTGGGATCAGAATCAAAGGGGGGGGTCTCACTCTGTTACTGCGGATAGCCATTAGAAGCAGGTCACATGTCCACAAATTGTTGTGTGGCCAAAGCAGTGGCCTGGCGTGGACGTGGAGTTGTGTATTTCAGTGATGTCACACAGTGGGCACAGGGTCGGCGCTCCTCTCTGCTCTGCAGTCTGTCCCTCCTCAGCTGCTCTCGCATTCCAACATTTGTGAGGATGTTACTTGGACGTGCACCACCATACCTCAACGCCATCGCTGACCCCCTACCCTTACCCCTACCCTACCCTTACCTCCTCAGGGAAATGGTATTCAATCATTCTGGGTGTGGATTTGGCCTCCATATTCCTCAGAAGCCAATAAGGCGTCTGAGGGATGCTGTCTGTCTGTCTTTGTGTTTCCGTCTGTCTTTCTTTGTGTCTGTCTCTGTCAGTCTGTCTGTCTATGTGTCTGTCTCTGTCAGTCTGTCTGTCTATGTGTCTGTCTCTGTCAGTCTGTCTATGTGTCTGTTTATGTGTCTGTCTGTCTATGTGTCTGTCTCTGTCAGTCTGTCTATGTGTCTGTTTATGTGTCTGTCTGTGTCAGTCTGTCTATCTATGTGTCTGTCTGTGTGTCCATCTGTCTGTCTATATGTCTGTCTATGTGTCCATCTGTCTGTCTATGTGTTTGTCTGTCTTTGTGTTTCCGTCTGTCTTTCTTTGTGTCTGTCTGTGTGTCCGACTGTCTGTCTATATGTCTGTCTGTGTCCATCTGTCTGTCTATGTGTCTGTCTGTGTCAGTCTGTCTGTCTGTCTATCTTTCTTTTTAGACGGACAGACAAACATGTCCGCCTGTCTGTCAATGTGTCACTGATCAACAATCAGGTAAAATATTATCATAATGTCTTTCATGTTTGATCAACATGTTCAGGATCAGGAATGCTGGGAGTTTCTGAAACGATCTGAGGGCCATCGTTCACTTTTAGAGTCAGAATGTCGGTAAACATCAGTGGGATGGCACCAGGAAGTAAGATGAAGGAAATAAGATAATGAAACCCAACAGCCCGTGTCGGCACTTTATTTGACTTATAGAATCTTTGCTGCTATTAAGTTCCAGGACAAAAAGGAAAGTTTTTTTTCACACGCGTGAACATTTTGCAGTGAAGTAAGAGGAGTCTCGTGTTTCTGCAGGAATCCTGGAGGTTCTTTCACGGACAGATTTTGGTGAAACCTGCAGGGAGGGTTGGGCATGATTGCAGGCAAGAAGTCACTCAGTGTAAGGCAGGGCAACTTTGTTTATAAAGCACATTTCAGCAACAGGGCAACTCAAAGTGCCTTACACAAACAGTCAAGAACATTCCGTGCAAAAGAACATTGATGCATATTTAAAAACATTGTAAAAACAACATTAACCCTTTAATGTCCGGCTCAACTGGGTTTTTTGACCTATGACCTATTGACCGCATGTATTTAATAAAGAGTAAGGGACCACGGATAGAGCCTCCAAAGATGACCATTCTCCATGAAATACAAAATCCTTACATTATTAATTCATTTTAATTAAATATTTTTTTTACTTAATTAAGTCAATAAATAATCTTTTTTTTCTTTTTTTTCCTTTAAAAAAAAATAAAAAATTTTATGATTAATTTAGAGTATCTAGGATATCAAATTAATAAATTTAATAAAATATGTAAATATATAATACATATAAAATAAATAGAAAATATATCATTTTTATTTAAAAGCATTGAAATAGAGTTATTTTATTGATCTTTCTTGATGCCGCATGAACTACTGGAAGGATCACACTAAAAATGAGTGAAATGCTGAGTCAGGGAGGCGGCATCACTTGTCGGAGTTTATCGGTCTGTGAAGGAATGATTGTTTAATTTTTCTGTTTTTCCCTACATTAAAAAAAAGTACTATACAAATAGAATTTATTATTATTATTGGTGTTGTTGTTGTTGTACAAAAGAAGGAACCGTTGAAATGTGAATTGAATTTTGCGATTTTTGTTATGGTGTCAGATATGTTGATGGTGCATACATTAGCCAGCCGTAACAATAAAACCACCTGAGTAATATTGTTTAGGTCCCCTTTTGCTGCAACCCCCCCCCCACATTTAATTTAATTTAAATTAAATTACAATAAATGTGCAGTTGTGGACATGTTGAGTAGTGTATTGTAGTGTAGTAGTGTATTTAAAGAGCAATACTAAGTTTTGACCCTGTCCACATAATAAAAAAAATAATAAAGAAGTCTATTTACTATTTAATGATTTTGGGTAATTTACCAGATCTTATGATGTTTTGAAAATGAACATCTTTTACTGTTGTATTTGACAGTTTTTTTACTAAAATTTAACTGACAATGTTTTACAGTGTGGTATTTACATTTAACTCTACAGTAAAACCTACTACTAAACTACCTACCAAGCGCATACCTGAATTTCCGACAGAAACAAAATAACAACAGTGTATAAATGCATATAACATGCATATAACATATGTGTATAACATATGCATATAACAGTCAGCATAAATTAAATGTATTATTCTTATTATTCTTATTAAATGAATAGTTATTACTGTTGATTTCAAGTTTTAAAAAACTGAATTTATTAGGTTTTAATGTAATTTTATTTAATACCTTGTACCATAAATCGTTTATAGTAGATCTGTGGTCTTTTCATGGTATTTTACTGTGATGTATTGCATATGGCCGATGTATTTTTACAGTGAAACTTCAAACATCCACAGCTGCCAGTACTTTTTTTTTTCTTTCTTTTTTTACAGTGTAGAGTAGATGGTGGGTTCACTTCTCATGGTTTAATCTACTTGAGATCTACAAAATGGTCAGTCACGCCGTACATAAGCACACCTTTTCAATGACAGTAATAGATGCTGAAATAAAATTGATTTTATTTCATATCATGACATGACTTTGAGTTCGGTTTGAACATTAGAGTTGGTGGAAATACCCATAAGAGGGCTATATTTTACTTATTTTTTTTAAAAACTTTTATAAAATTTCAGAACATGTGCTTTCACGCTTGAATGAATTCTTCTACTTTTACCAAAGTCTTCTTTTTTTTTTTTAACAAGTAACTGCTTGTATTCGAGAGAAGAACGTGCTTACTTTTCCTTTTTCCTTTTTTTTTTTTTAAACTTTTGCCGACATTTAGTAGTGCTTCCGAAGATTTTCTTAAAAACGCATAATCCTACTTTTATCGCAGCAGTAGGAGAATTAACATTTCCGAGGTGTCCGGAACGCAGCATGACGCCGCCTGTGGTGGCTCATTACATTATCTGGCAATTGGAGTGGCAGCGGACAGAACAGAGGGGATCCCCGGGATCTTTATACCGAAGCCAGCTAAATACTCCACGACCACACATCTGAATATCGCGGGGGAACTCGGCGAAGCCCCTCCTAGACTTCGTAAGTCCAAGTTTTTCATTATCCAAAGAGCTAATCCATTATTTTTAAATTCCAATTAAAATACATGACGATGAAGGGAAGTTTCTCTGTCGGTGTTAGCCCGGCTAATGGAAGTTAAGCTAGCTAGCCTAGCCTGATAAGCTAACCTTTGGTGTCGCTCAGCCACACACGAACTCCAACCGAACACGGAGCGCAGAGAACAACCCGCCTCTCGAGTCGAGCGATATTAAAACTAACTTCCCCGGAAAACTTGTATTTGGGATGCCCCGATAGTAGGATAAGATGTAAGTTACCCCTTTTATATACTCCTGCTGGAGCCAACTTCTAAAGCTCCCACTTAAAACGGTCGTTTTCTGCATGTAGTTAAGACTTAATTATTTCTGAATAAAATTAGCGACCGTCTGTCTGAGCAGACGGGTGTCCAGGGACTTAGCAGCAGTTAGCATGCTAGGTTAGCATGCTAGCTGGCTAGCCTTTTAATACCTAGCAGCTCAGTGAGATGAGGTCGCTTTCATTGTCTGCTGTGTATCGCTATTCGGACGCTTACAGACATCCGCGCTAACTATCATAATACCCATCAACATATTTAAATCCGTATTTTCTCCCACATCGGCGACTTTTCTACAATTTCTGCAACTAACTAACGCGGTTTTAATGCTTGTTAGCTCCCCTTAGTTAGCCGCTGGTTTGGTAGCCGGACAGATGGACAGGTTGTTGTTGGCAAGCCAAGTCAACGTTAGCATGAGATAGCTTGTTGTTGTTGATGGCTTAGTTTGAAAAAGGTGTCTTTTCTTTTGGCCAAAGTTGAGTCACTTATACATAGTGAACATCATAATGAGGATTGTCGCCGGCTCTTGCTAAGTCGACTGCTCTTCGATGCCTCGGATGTTTGTATGATTATGGCTTTATGAGCCATTGATCTCAGAACTTTGTCAGATTAGCTCAACCGTGAAAAGCCTTTTTATGGAGGCGTAATGGTGGACGGTGGTGCCTCTGCCTGGGCGTGTGTTTCTGTCCACGACTGGTTAGTAGCCATCACCTGCGCCAGACTATACGACAATTAAACGCATACCTTGCGTTTGTAACCAAATTATAGCGTTTCCGTCACGGATCCAATTCGCGTGTGATGAATGTAAAGTCTAAAGGGCATGTCCTGTAGTCTTCTCCCGTTGCTCTGTAGTCATCTCCCGTTGAAGTCGACTATTTGAAGGCATTACTATGGTATTATTCATGTGATATTATTTATGATATGTTATTAATGAGATGTATCTGAATTATTACGTTTTTTCTAATGACTCTGAGAGGGCTTAGTGCTAGAATATCTTTTATATTCCGAATCTCTGAATTGCTCTACTTTTAGACTATACAGACAGTTTGCACCCTCGGCTAGTAGTAGTGGACACATGTCACTTTGCATTTTATGATGAACCTCGGATTTGCCTCAGGAGGAATGCCTCTTATGAAAATAGAGGCATGTAAGTGATTCAACCAGACAGGCATGACTTGAGATCCCTCTTATTCTGCTGCATCAGGATTGAAACCTTTACGACACATCTGTATTTTCCACAACCCACTAGGGTTGTTTTATGCCCTAGCCAAAGGGGCATATAGGGTTTCCCTTTGTTTGTCCGTCCTGTAGCTTATGGGGTCTGGGGTAGGTGTACATCCACATCTCCTAAAAATCCATTGCACTGAATTCACGGACATTCTGTACATATTTTGTAAGGGCGTTAGAAGTAGCCAAGTCATGGTTTTTTTATGATCATTATGATTATAATTTCGGATTTTTTGTTTTACACTTTTAGTCACAATTGAACTGATGATTTTGGCATGTTCCTTTACCCTAGCAATTTTTTTCCCCATTATTTGACTTTCAATGTTAGTGTTGACTGTCATTCCACCAGGTTGAATCAATTTTTTTTTTTAGGTTTGTAGACGTTCACTTCTCATTCAAGAGTCTTTCTCTCTCTAACTGACTGGTGGGGGAGTTAGGTGTTTAATCTCCTGTGAGGGGTTTGAAACATACAAGAACTGTAAAATGTGTACAGCCATCACAATTGTGAGTTATTAGAATCATTGGGGATACAAGTGTTAGCCTGCTAGATCAACATGCGAGTCGTTGGTGGACTCGGGTCAGAACTGAGGAAGCCTCTTGGATGAGAGGTGAAATGTCTTCCACCTAAAAAAGATCTCCAGTTGCTTCTGATTCTACTGTTAAGAATTAGTCTTATAGTCTTACCTGTTCTAATGATTAACTCTTATATTAACGTTACACTGGGGATAACTCTGGAAGCCAGAATGACATTCCTCTTAACTTTTCCAACCCTCCACATCTGGTGTTGTGGTGATGCTGGTGATGTGGTACATAGTGATGATCGTGATATCTGTGGAGCCCACAGTACAGCACAGACAACATAAATGAGAGTCTGAGTGGGACGACAGTAATTGTGAAATGGTAAATGCTTGTGATGCTTAAAAGTCTCTGCAATATTGACCAGGTAGAATGTGTAAATCAGGATGACCGATAATGCCTGTGCCTTATCCATCCATCCATCCATCCACCTTCCTAACCACTTATCCTGTGTAGGGTTACGGAAATCAAGAACCTATCTTGGCTGACATTGAGTTGACTGGCTTGGCTGACTGACTATAAGCATTAGGAGTCGCCAATTCAAGTATATTACATGTTTTTGGACTGTTGGGGGAAGCCAATGCAGACGTGGGGAGAACATGCAAACGCCACACAGAAAGGCCTCTACGCAGACCTCCTGTTGGATTGAACAGTGCCGCAGCACTGCCGCCTGTATTACGCATTGCTTGATAAGATCAGGGAAGCAACAGATGCATTATCAGAAAAGATTTTCCTGTAGGATGTTTCGGCCCATTTAGTGAATGGTTAACATTTTATCTAATAAGATTAAAAAGAAATTAAAGCGAAAAGTGCTCCCTGAGTTGAATCAATATTCTTTCCTTTAAATTTTGAAAGTGATTGGATCTTTTTTGATTTTTCTTTTTTTGATCTTTTTTTCAACTCACAAACTAGTCATTTCAATTCTTTTATACAGGCACGTATAGCAATTGCTCCATAATTCAAGGAAAAACTAAATTTTTCACAAAATTGCACAAGTGAGGTATCCTTCTCCCATGACAAACATGTAATAGTTGTAATAGATGCAGAATAAGGCAATATATAAAAATTGTATGTGGGAAATCAAGATCAGAAAATTTGTGAATCAACCTGGGACGACATAAAGCAAATTACATGTGTTGCAAAACACAGCAGGGTAACCAAGACTCCTCTCAACAATAAGACCTGGAAAGAGGACAGGATGCATTAGCACTCAAAAGGCAAATAGTCAAAAGAAAAACAATAGAGAGAGGGAGAGAGACATGTAACCAGCACAGAGCCTGGTGTAATCCAATTATCTGCTGGAAACTGAAAGTTAAGGTGCAAACACAAACTTTTGAGTTCTGATTGAAAGATCGTAACAGAGGATGACCATCTGAGGTCAGCAGGTAGGTTACACCAGGGGCGGAGCTTGATAGAAAAAAGGCCCTGCTGCCACTTTACTTTTTTTCACTGCGGCTAGATAGAGAAAATGTCTTCTAAACGAAGAACACACATTATTGAATATAAGGCTTAAGGAGATCAGACGGGTATGAGGGGGTAGGCTCATCGGAGTTCATCAGTCAAGGTAAGATTTGACTTGGCAATTTTTCAACTTAGAGGATCTACTAAGTATTTTAAGGTCTGGATGTTGTCCATTAAAACTGTCAGGACAGACAGAGTTTGTCAGATAAACAGCACAACACAGATGTCACAGAACAACATTGTTTGATGATGTCACAGAACAACATTGTTTGATGATGTCACAGAACAACATTGTTTCATGATGTCACAGAACAACATTGTTTGATGATGTCACAGAACAACATTGTTTGATGACGTCACAGAACAACATTGTTTGATGACGTCACAGAACAACATTGTTTGATGACGTCACAGAACAACACTGTTTGATGATGTCACAGAACAACACTTGTTGTAGGATTGTATAATTATATGGATTTGTATATGTCTTGAGATGATAACAGAAGCTGTAATTGTTTCGCTACACTGTCTGACCATAGGTCATTGCACACCAAGGAGGTGATGAACTATGTTTTTTTTACTTACCTCTCGCTGAATTAGAAAGCTATCCCTATCTTAACACTATCCCCTGGTTTTAGCATCTGAAATCTCCTTTATCCGTTCCCTGTTGTCACTCTGTTTACTATCATCATTTGAGAGAAAGCCCCCAGAGGAAGGTCCACCCACTGTGCAACAAACGGTGGTCGATTAATTCAATTTGATGTAAGACCCGCAGAACAAGCATCAGTCCTCATCTCAAAGATGATAGCTGAAGATTTACGTCCTAACCGCTTTGATGAAGACAAAGGTTATTAATGGATTTGCAACGAATCACCACGTGGAAGTTTCAAGAAGCTAATATTGGCAGAGCGACTAAAGCAAGCAAAAGCACATTCCCAGTCACGAGCCCTGAAGTCCCTGAACAAAAGCAACATATAACACAATGGACTGAACGAGGCTTAGAATTTTTTATTTTCACTTTGAAATGTCATACGATTAGTTTTAGAAACACACCGCGAGGAAGACGTAACATACATGTCAACAAGTCAGAACACATACACAGTGCCAACCAACCTTACTATTATTCTGTACAATAACAATAAAGTGTCTTATATCTTATCCTTCAAAATAAGAGCACTGACAATACATTACTCATCATGGTTTTAAAACTTTTA
This sequence comes from Lophius piscatorius, assembly GCA_009660295.1. Taxonomy (NCBI): domain Eukaryota; kingdom Metazoa; phylum Chordata; class Actinopteri; order Lophiiformes; family Lophiidae; genus Lophius; species Lophius piscatorius. The sequence goes on from VRLP01000063.1 coordinate 334,774, forward strand.
GATTTTGGCCTCTGGTTGCCATTTGTTTTCTGCAGCCGATCAAGTCCTCCACATTTTGGTAGCTCCTACTTGTGCTTGTTTCTGTGTTTGTTGGAAACCTACCGTTGACTTACATTATGTTTATCCGTGAGCGTTTTGCTGTCAAGAGACCACCCACACTATCATTGACTAATTGGATCTTTACAGGTTATTAACTATACTTTTCTGAAGTTGTTTCTTTTTACTATTACAAAGTATTCTAAGCCAGTGCTGACATGGCAACTCTTCAACACTCAATTCAGCATTCAGGTCAACTGGCACCTTGCATCCCTTCAAGGAAGGTTTCCAAAAGGGAACAAACTAACCTGCCCGTCTAAATGAGATTCTGTTTGTGTATTTTATCAGTTTACTGTCATGCCTGGCGCAAAAGTCATCATAACAAAGGCAAAAACCTGTTGGCAGTTTTAACCCGCAGAGGTTATTCCTTGTATCAGGAGCCGTTTTAGACAGAGGATGATTCTTAACTTACAGCGGTTGATGGGGATGCGAAGTGACCACATTAAGAATCAGATCAAATCGCTAATGTCACTTGACATGAAAAATGTTAGTAAAGTGCAGAAAATGAATGATGTCAGATGTTCCACTTTCGTCCTCTTTCGTCACGCTGAATAGGCAAAACATTTGCTACTACTCACTACTATCAGTGTTCATTTAGGGCTTAACAATTCTGAACAGATAGAATGATTCTAAAATTGATTTCAATAGAATCGCAATTGTTTGCTCCACAGAATTTGAGCGCAACAATTTTGTTGGACTCACAAATCTGATAGAGCTCCATAAAAGATCAAATGTATGACGGTACAATATTCCAATAAAAATAGTGTCAGCTCGACAAGCTTTGTTCTGGTTTTTATATTGTACTTGGTTATGGATTTTCCCCAAGTGTCAGATAAGAAATAAAAGAAAGCCTGGGTAAATCTTGTGCACACAGTTTACTAAACTAAGCGTGAGCACATACGCATAGTCTGTTCTGTCGGGTCGGTACGCATAACCCAAGTACAAAGATTTATTTGACATAATGAATTACCTAAATTGGTCTGCAACCTCAAACACACACAAACGTCATGTTTTAATCAAAACATGTCAGTTATTCTAGTATTTATGCTGGTCAAGAATGTGAGCTCTACCTTAGATTTTGCTGTTCCCTTGTCGTGCTTCTACTGTGGCGAAACTTTGTTTACAATTCACATCATTCTTGCTTTCACTGTCTTCTCCGAATCCCCAAAATATCCACACATGAGTGCTTCTTCAGTAGAATCTCAGTATAGTTTGTTGGATTTTTCCATTTTTATTTGCAGTTTTTCTCTCCACACTGGCAGTTTGATTTCCTTCTCGTAAATTTGCCGGCCTCTCTGTGTCTCTCTCGCTCTCACACCAGGCTGCGGTCAAACCGAATGCAATACGCTCTACTGGCGCCAATGCCACCACCGGATGATTCGCGCAACTTGAGAGAGTAACCCCCCCCTTTATTCAAATTTTTTTTTTACATTTCATCGCCATGCCCCAATGTTTACACTAGGTTGACCGCTTTGACCTGGTGGCAGATCGGTAAACTGATCCTAACACCAAATTCAATTACTTACAATTTGTAATCAGTTCCATATAGTATAGCCACTGTACAGTTCCTACCTAAACAGAAATGACATCACTTATGAAGGTTCTCTGCCTTTAACTTCTCCCAAGAAGCTGGTGGAAAAACACCCGTTTTGAATGGCAGAAGTCCTCTCTTGATTAAACAAAGTTATGACTGTTTATGACTGTTAACCGCACGCGATATCTGTCGGCACACGGGACCATTTGCCTCCTGGGTTACTCAATGATTCAATGTCGTCGGGTGACATTAGCAACTTCAAAGGGATTTTTTAAACGAGACCAGCGCAGTGCTCTCTTCACATACATACCTATTACACACACTCCAATTTTATTTTGATATCCCAAGTGAATGGGTGTTACTTCTTTATTTAATTAATTAGTGTTTGCAGGGGTTCCATTGGGCTTTTGGCCCACCGGGTCTTTAGAAAAATCAGGGAAACATTGAGTCTGAAGCTTACTGCTTATAAGCTTTGAGTAGCCATTTAAGCAGAAATGTTTTGGAAAGGAAATGATATTTTGCTGTAACAATGCTTGTATGATATCAGGGCACTACCTCAATCATTTGACATCGTCCAAGATAAGGTAGCATACTTTATCATTTTCTTCTGACTTCACTGATTTGTTTACATACATGCTTGTTTACAATAAGACAAGTATCACCAGTATTTTAGACAACTTCAAGCCCACTAGAAGGATTTCTCTAAATTTGGCACAAAGGTCAACTTGGGCTTTAGAATGAACTGATAAGTTTTTAATGTCCTGAGATCAAGGTCACTGTGACTTCACAAAACACATTTTTGGCCATAACACAAAAATTGATAATGAAAATCACAATAATAATAATAATAAGGTTGAGTCTTTATTATAAACACAAAGTGCATGCATTCAGGACAATAACGTTAATTATTTCTCTGTATATAACCCTTCCCCGAGGAGCTGCAAGCAGCTCCTGTGAAGCGTCCAGGGAGCAAATTGGGGTTTAGGTTCCTGCTCAAGCACCCTAGGATGTCACGACAGCAATATTATTGCTGCCAAACGCATAACTGTAAAGGAGTGCTTATGCTCACACACGGTTACCATTTCTCGTTTGTGCATGCGTTAAACCTCTAGTTACAACGAGCTACCTAGATATGATTGTTCAATTGAATAAGCTATACATTTATTATGCATTTGCCTCTATGAGCTGATTTGATTACTCAATCATTGAATAGTCATGGAAATCAGGAAATTAGGTTTATTCATAATTAACATTAACATATGCTACAAGATAAAAAAAAAATGCATTATTTAAATTCTGATTAAATAATTGAATGTGTTCACTTGAGTTTATCAGTAAATAATATATATATATATATATACTCTCATGGTAGTAGACATGTCTTTTATAAAATAAGGGGGAAATTTGAAAGGACATATTACAGTGACAGTTCATTGGGTCAAAGGACAAGCTTACTGTAGCATTATAACATGTGACATTTACTTTGAAATATTGTCGACCATAAATACAATATTGTATAGAGTTTTTGGGGTTTTTTCAGCCACGCAAAGTCTCACCACAATTCCAGAGAATAATAGTGAACTCTTCTTTAGCAGTAATATATTTGTTGCATCCATGGCAGTGAAAATGATGATTCAAGTTTTTGTGCTTTATTTAATGTTCGAGATCTGAAAGGTTAGAAAAGTGAGTTAAAAGTTGTAGTTATTTCTTACATCATTTAAGCACCACATTACAATGCGCGGGATGTCAAATACGATAAGAGAAATATACCCTCATATTTGTATGATTTAACAAATTAAAACAGTTACTGTCAGTCATATTTCCCTAGACTGGTCTAGAGGAGAATTTTAATCTGATGTTACGTTTTATCAGACATAAGCACCAACAAACAAGCATGACAAAGTTGTTAATTTAAGTGTCGTGAATAAGGTTATTTGGCACCTAGCATACAGCTAGCAATTATCCTTCTCACTTTTAATTGTGCTAGGTAAACATGATTCTTTTCAGCCAATAAACAATATTTATCTATTTCTTGTGACAGATACAGATGACCAATTATTTCATAGTTCATAACCTGTTGGGTGGAAATAGAGGTTATGAAGGTTAAGAAAGATTACGATGTAGTGAGCAACAATGTTTGATGGTTCTTATAAAAATTGTTAAAAGTCTTTTCTGAGACGTAGTGGAAGACGTACTGCAACTTGCAATTTGATTTTCCTCTTCTGACGTTGCATAACAAACTAGCAGGATCAGTAGTTTGGTGTTATGAACTCAGAAGACATCTCGCTGCACCCGTTCTTTTCCTCAGAGTCACCCTAAAGACTGCACAACTTTCAGCCTCAGTGTATGTTACGGGAGAATGTTTATCAAAAGGATGTGGTGTAGGTTAGTGTTGATGCACAGAGATTCCCTCAGAAGATTTGTACTTGGAGTTGGAAGAGATGTTTTTTTATATTAAAACTTAATTTCAGAATTTATTGATGATCTTTGTTTCTCCCGCGTAACAATTGAGAGAGAGAGGCACCGATAGTGGAAGTTGTTCTGTGAGCTGTTGAGTGAAAGGAGTGGTGTTAATACATTTTGTATTTTTTTTTAACGGTACAGGTGGAATTATGTTTCCAATCTTTGTTCAATAAGTCAGCCACATTTCAGAGTGAGAGAGAAAGAAAAATGTAGCATGTATAATTTGGAATGCAAAAGTTGCCTGGTCAACATGTCCTCTAACCTGAGGAAACGCCCCGAGAACATCTATTCAGAACTGAGAAGTCTGCCATGTTTGCCAGAAAGCCACATCCCCTTCAGAAGCCGCAGCCAACTTTTACACGTCTGCAGCATCATTTATGGAAGGTTCAGTTGTCAAAATGCAACAAATTTGAATAAGTCATCTCCATCAACATATAGGTTGTTTTTTTTATGTTAATCTGCAATTATGTTTCGATGGAGTCACTTTTTCGTCCACGTCAGCACAAAAGCAAGTGCATCTGTAATAGAGTTGAATGACAGGGAGGCCAAGTTTGATGAAATCGGCAGAACAGAGACACTGGAGACCGGTTAAACCAGTAAACCAGGAAAACACAAAGTTTAAAAATTACACCAGTAAGGACAAAATTAAGTGTTGAGGAACAATCCCGAACACATAGCACATCAAACTCAATCAACCCAGGAACATAGTAAGTTAAGAAGAAGAATCCTTTATTAGTCAAATACAGTACAACACAATGAAATTATTTCTCAGCATTTAACCCATCCCTGAGGGAGCAGTGGGCAGCCCCTCTGAAGCGCCCGGGGAGCTAGGGTTTCAGGGTCTTGCTCAAGGACTCTACGACAAGTGGACCCTGCTGGGATTTGAACCGGCTACCTTCCGATCGGCAGATGGCCGCTTTACCCACTGAGCCACAGCCGCACAGCAGAAGCTTAAGAAGCTTGAGTTAGAAGAGATCTAAAGCTAGCCGGAATTCAGGGCCAGCTAAATGTACCTGTATGTGTCAATACTGTCATTTATGGATTTAAAACTTAAGGACAAAAGGAGATCAGGTGGAACAACCCCGAATGCGCTTTGGCACAGCAAACGTGATCACAAACTTCCAATTTGATCACAAGTTTAGAAGCCAACCTTAGCGGAGCGGCTAAAGCTAGCGCGAGTTCGGATCCAGCCACAAACCCTGAAGTCCGTGAACAATGCCAACATATAACATAACGAATGGACTGAACGAGGCCTCAAAAGTTTTATTTTCACTTCGAAATGTTATACAATTGGTTACACACACGCACATTATACAAGGCCGGCCAGCCTCGTCATTTCCACTGTAATCTTTCAAAATAAGAGCACTTTCAATACATCCCTTTTTCCTTTTTTTTATAATTTATAATTTAGAGCGATAAAATGCTAATCGGCCGAAATCCGTATCGTCCGGTGAGACTTTATAAAAATAGATGATCGGCCAAGAATATTGCAATTGTTGCATCTCTAATCTGTGTCCTTGGATACAAATCTTCCACTACATTTCGTCACATTTGAACCTCAGCAATTTAGATGTAATTTTACTCTCATTCGGGGTGAGCAGTCGGTCCGCATCTCAAAAAACACCAGACAGAATTAAATAACACTTAACACATGCTTTGTAGGAGCCCTAAAGGTTTTATTGTTGCTGTCGAAACGGCTTGTTGCAGGCTGTGTGTGAAATTACACTTATTTAAAACAATTCTGGTAATGCGGTTGGCCCTCTGCTTAACTGGCGACTCATCCAGGGTTTTTACCCTGCCTCTCGCCGAACGTCAGCTAGATGGGCTCCAGCCTCGGCAAACCTAAACAGGATAAGTGGTTATAGACATAATAATATAAATATCACCTGCTAGATGGTAAATAGCCTGAGGTCAGATATTCAAACCATATATCCTTAACTAACAAAAACAGTTCCATGCTTTGGTAGTAGCAAAGTACTTCACATCTTTGAGGCAACTCAATTTTCTCACAACCTTTTGCAGACAGAGCATGTATTCCCACTGTGATAAAATATTTGCCCGAAGTAATCATCTACCATTTGTCCAGTGCGTTGACCATTTTTTGAGGCCTTCGTTACTCCCGTTGTTTATTGGACACATATCTTTGGCTAAATGGAAGTGATTTCAGCTTGTCTTTGTGACCTGGCTGTATGATGTGACACACTCTGCAGGGTCACCTTTTATGTTACGTCTTCTTAGCCTTCATTCATTCAGCACTCTGCTGCTTATTAGTGATATTCAAGTTAATATGACTTGTCTGAACTGCACGCAAGAAATGTTAGCCCTGACAGCTTGGTGCACAGTACAGCTGTGATTGGTAGGCAGTGGTTTAGCAGTTGCAGGTTTTCTTTGCAGAGCAGCATTGCGTGGACGATAAGGCCCAGTGTGAATGTTGGTATTGCTCGATTGTGTTAATGTAATTGTGGTGGTCAAGGATAAAATTGACTAATTGCACTGCCCCACCTTAGAGATGTGATGACAAGTAATCGTGAATTTTTGCCAGGAGACTGAATGATGCGAGTAAATTTCAACTCAAGCTTGAAATTGATGTGACGCTTTGATAAAAATTCCTCTTACCGTTGGTTCCGGTAGAAAGGTGTCCGAAGAAACTTGGCATGGCAGAGCTAATCTATTTGCAGAGGAATCACCTACGAAATGTTGCGCAGCTGGTTATAATGTTATGGCAGATCAATATATGTTTCTAGTTTTTTTGGTTTGTGTGTATTGTGCATAATTGTGACCTGCTTTGCGTGCAATGTAGAATGTTGTGCGTCACACACTGACACAGCATGAGTAACTGACTAAGAATCAGTGATCCTGAAACTGAGTCAGCTTGTCAAGAGTTCTGGCAAAATACGCCTACCACACCCTTCAATTGGCCGACTCTTGCATCAGTGAAATTCTAAATTTCATAATTGCTTTGTCGGGCCCCTTTAGGTGTCCATATAGAGTTCCTTCATTCAATTTGGTTACTTTTACAACGATTCGTCAAATAATTTGAGCAACTTAAATCTGGACTGCTAGCATTCAGCACGCTGTGTAGCAGCGCGCTGCGCCGGCACCTAACCACTACGTCACGTACACGCTCTCACACACCTCAAACAAAGATTGGCTGTCTGATAAATGCGTAAACGGATATTTACAGTACCGTACTATCTGCCGGTAGCCTGCAATCCCCGGGAATCGTCTTGCAGTCCGTGTTTTGCTAGTTACTAGATGCAAACTGGATCAACTCTCTACAAGGCGCTTTATAAATTTAAATTATTATAATTATTACAGGTCACCTTATCTCCTCTCACTTTTCACCCACCGGACAGGCGTCGCCCAGGAGACGCACCTCTCTCGGTGGACAGAGGTAAACGAGGGGGATAACCTATCTTTGAGTGCGAACAGATGCTCACTCTGCCTCAAATTTGTGGAAGTTTAAAAATCAGACAGAGACTGACAGACGGTGATAGTGACTCTGGGGGTCCATTGCTGTGTGTTTTAACTGTGATTCCTTGGATTTTGCATTTCAGACATTATGTGGGTTTACATGACCCCCTTATTCCGATTAAAATCAGAAGAAATGCTCCATGTAGACACCCCTTTTTCCGAATGAGAAGGTCCTTTCCAATTGGGATCTAGACCACAGCAGATAGTTTGTTTTTAATAAAAACTGTCAAAAGATTTATGGTAATGTAAGAAATAATGAACTTTAGGAACAAGTCCAAGAAAAACCACTAAGAGCCGTGATAGACTGATGCTGTGAACCAATTAAAAACCGCTGGAAAACATTGCAGATTCTCAGGATAAATCCAACAACAAGACAAGAAATCTCATTCCTTATTATAGCTGTTGATGGTTATTATTGCTATTCAAGCAATAAACATGTTGTTTTTTTAAAATGCAATATTTCTTATTCAATTACTCGATTAAACGCTAGAATAATCGATAGAGCTCGATGACTAAAATAGTCGATTTTCTGCAGCCCTACTAGCCACATCTACACAAATTGAGTTTTTCAAGTTGGGTGTTGCATCTGTGTCCTTCAGCACAAACTTCCTTGTTTATTAATGGCAGTTTCGTTTTTACTTTAATGCATTAAGGGAGAAGCACAGAAAAGTGTATCATCATGTGCTTGCACCAATTTACAGGCACTTTATTATGTGCACAGTTCCAAGTTGTGTCGTATCCAGGAATTCTTTACTCTATTTTATTTATTTATTTATTTTTCCTCCTACTCCGAACACTTCCTGCTACCACACATTTCTGAGAAATGAAATGTGATAGCGTTCTGCGTGTGTCCTGACTCTCCGGTCTTGTGGGTATGGGGTTCTGGTATTATAGCATTACAGAGTAACCATTTGGAATTAATTTGACCCAGGCATATGCATTGATTTTGTGAATGAAGGCTGAAGAAAATGAGAAAAGATTGACTTGGGATTTTCAGCCTCATAAACTAGAAGTATCTTGTGGCATTTGATGGTCGGCAAGTGTTTTTGATTACAAATACTGCTTTTGGGCATTCCACGTTTATGTCTGTGTGCTTGTCAAAATCCAGAGGAGATGTTGGGTCTTACAATGTGCTTTACTTTTCCATCTGAAGTAGGGCAGTGTCTGTCTTGTGTGTCATGTGTGATTAAAACCACCACGGCCATAATGTGGCGGTGTGCTCTTGCATTCTTGTGTTCTCATCTACAGAAGTCTGGTTTGCACTTCCTAGACTTAGTGCTGTTGGTCGTTGTCACGTTGCTGAGGGAGATCCAGGTGGAGACATGCGCACTCTATGTGTGGCTCGAGCTTTCACTCACCAACTCTCTCTCTCGCTCTCACACATACATACACACACACAAACTCACACACACACACACGCACACTGAGACAGTCTGGCAGATTCAGGGTTAAAGGCTTCCATTTTGTTAGGTAACACCCTAATGGTCTGATCTGTCAGTGGTGTTAAAATGGCAGGGGCTTAACCCTTGGCGTCCGGGACACAACCAGTAGGGACAGACACTGCGTTGACCGAGCCTACGACAGAACAACTGGGGGGGTGGTTTGTTTGAAGCAGGGAGGGGTAGAGGGTAGGATGAAGAGTGAGCTAGAGGAAGAGAGAGAGAGAGAGAGAGAGAGAGTACAAGGAGGACTATTTTTCACTTGGGTACAGTTAGATTATGTCTCAGCTAACCACATGCGTTTTGAACCCTTCTCCCTCCCCCAACCATGGCACCACCTTAGCTGGGTCCCTGCCCCCACTCCCAGCCTGGTGCTACTAACACAGATTAGCATTGATAGTCTGATGTATTTTTTTTTTCTTTCAGACAATACCCGCAAGGTAAATAAATTAACTCCTTGATAGCCTGAAATGATTGAAAAGAAAAAGGATTAGGAGTAACCATAAATATTGATGTGTAATGCCTAATCATCCTTCAGATGGTGGTCTTCTGGTCATATTTGCCAGTAAGATGTTTGGCACTTGAGTGCCAACATTAATTCAATATCTCATGGGCTCTGGCTTTGACCTGGTCTTTTATTGGCCAGTAATAAGCCATACTTGCGTTTCTTGTATAGCACTGTGCGTGTGGTTTCTCCTCTCATTAATCCCCAAGGACACCGTTGAAAAGCTTCAGGTTTTTTTTAATGGCTGGTAATGTGTAGGCTATCTGGGTCCAGTCCCAATGGGCAGATCATTAAAGTGCTGTAGATGAGAGTCTAGTGTGCTACCTGGGGGATGAGTCTTTACCATTGATCTGCTCTCTGTGGAAGACAACACAATAGGAGTTGCAGATCAGGTGGAGATTGAAACCTTTTTGTGTCAGCATTAGCTGCTCTGCTATCGTTAGCTTCTCAACTTGTCGCTCCTCGGGATGATTAGATTTGAAGTGTGTGATTAAGTTCTCTGCGCAGAATGCCCTGGGGGTTGTTCCGCCGCACCTTTGTTTGTCGTTGAGTTTCTCTTTTAAGAAGCCTGTTCGTCTTTGAATGATGGTCAGCAACATGTATCATTCAAACTTCATACAAAATGATGATCATATATTGATATATGTACTGGTATAAAAAATAGAGTAAGTTTAAGCAAGTCAATGTTTTTGATTATTTATTTTTTTTGCCACGGTCATATTTGATTGTTCCAAAGTTTTTCATTCACTATTAGTACAAATAACTAGTATGTACCTCTATTGTGAAAGAATCTGTCCCTGAAAATAGCGCGCACGAACACACTGTTGCCTTTTTTTGTGAGACAACTCATGGAATCATTCGTGTCAACAAATTGAAATGGACATGCTAATAGTGACTGTATATGCATGACATTTTATTCTGGAGGATGACAAGCACTTGTTCAGCATTTCTAGAGCAGAACAGCAGATGATCTATATTGTTGTCATCTCTCCTCTCTGGTACGGACATTGCAACCGGCACCAGCAGATGACATGCATATTCTCCGATCAGCTATAACATAACTACTGACGGCTGAAGTCAAGATTAGCATCGATTATCTTGTTACAATGGCACCTGTCAGTGGTTAGAATGTATTAGGGAGTAAGTGAACAAATTGTCTTCGAACTTGATGTCTTAGAAGTAGGAAAAATTGGCAAGCACAAGAACCTGAGTGACTATTACAAGGGTCAGGATTTAATTGCCAGGTTTCTGGATCACAGCATCTCCAGAACTTCAGGTTTTGTTGGGTGTTTGTTAGCAGTGGTTCCTCCCTATTACTAAATGGTTCCAAGGAAGAACAAGATCATCAACAAAATCCTGCACTCCCACGGGTATGGGGAGCAAACTCTAGCCCATGTCATCCTGTCCCACAGAATAGAAAACTGTAGGACAAGTTGCTGACAAAGCGGTTCTGATGGAAATGTTTTGGAACACAGTGTGTGCATCCAAAGCTGTTGGCAGCTGGCATGTAAAAGGGTTCTACAAAAATATTAGGTGTGTGGTTTTAATGTTATGGCTTATCAATGCATGCAAAATGTCACACGAAATCCAATCTGACTATTCATTCAAGCCACATGGCCCCAAATGGGATGTGTGTCTTATCTAGGACCACTTATGAAAGTGACTCAAACCCCATCTGAAAAACAATTTGATATGTGTTCACACAACCTTCAATATGTGTGTCACATTAGGGTAAACAATGGATATGAGAAACCTCATCCTGGTAAAGTGAATGTAGACATGTTGATGTTCAAGTGTTTTAAATTTGACTGTGATTCAATTCATGCCTTTGTCTCCTGTCACTATCTCAGCTTTAATATGCCCTTTTCTGAACAATGTCTTACAGCCTTGTTCTTCACATGTTCAAAATGTTATTGTGTAACTGTCCTTTGAACCGGGGGTTGTGAATAACCTATTGCTGAATAAGGACCTCAGGGCTCATATAAAAAATAAGGCGCTGAGCACAAAATGGACTCCAGAGAGAGTGGGCGTTAACTGAGGGCTTAGTGGGATGGAGCATGGTGCAACAATCAGATTGGTGGGTGTATGTGTTTTTTGTACAAAGGGCATATAATCATAACATATGCATGGTCAACCGTATTGCCCCCCATTCCGCTGCCCTCCCCAAACACACCCTGTATCTTAGCAGCAGTGAATCGAGCACATGAAACATTGCTTTCATCATGTCATCTATCTCTTCTGGGACTAACGTTGTCAAGTGTCTGCAGACCTGAAACTAGCAACATGCCAACCTAGTAACATGCAGGTCTGACTCTGCACCGCCTCTGAGGTTGACAGTCGTTCTGTACATGAACACGGCTCACAACCAAACTGCTGCAGCCAGAGAAACATGCAACCACCATTTCTACAAAGTTGACTGTTGAAGTATGGTTTCTGAAGAGCTTTGTGTTGTGTATATGCGCACAAACACCCACACACAAACTGTCTTCTCTAGCAGGTCATTAGCCTCTGAGTCCAGGCATAGTTCAGCGGGGCACATCTGTCTTTATTCTGCAGAAGAGCAGTGAGCACTTTTTGGCTCAACACACTGATATCTAAGCTCAAGTTTTGTTATTGAATGACTTCTCTGTCTGTCCATTGAGTTAGTTCTGTTTACACTTTACCTGAAGATTGTGTGTCGAGGGACGGTGATTTCTCTCTAGTTGAAGTCGTAGTTCGTCTCGGATTATAATGGTAACTTGGATGAATGCACTGATTTGAATTTTTGAAACATGCACATAGCCATTCGTTGACATTAACGAAACGTGCAATTCCTTGAATACTTAACAGACAACAGACTGGTTGGGGCGTTTTTGTACAAGTATATATTATTTCATCAATTATCATTAAAATTTGTGTTGTTAGTCAACATCTGTTAACACTTGACTACCACTGGAGTTGGTTAGCGTTTTGCTCGCACCTCTGATTGGTAGACAGAATGATCGAAGAAGCCACAATTTTTCCTACTCCTTCCTTTTTCCCTCGTTGCATGGGACGGGCCTGTGGCCTCCTGTCTCTCTCTCCTCTCCTTCCCTTCTGCCACTTTGTCTCTCCAGGGGTTAAGCCTTCGCTCGCAGACCAGTTTGAACCAGCTTTCAGGGAAGCGCTGTTTGTCTCCCATGGAATCTTGGGATAGGGTCATGTGGCGCTATGATGACATCACAGTGGGCAGAGACATGAAGCTTTCTGAATCAAATATGCAAGAGATGCTCGTGCCTATTTCAATCCAGACCAGTAGTCCATTATGATATCGTATTAAAAAGTTGAAAAAAGTTGTGTTTATGGATAAGGATAGGACTTGGAAGTACCCCAATGATGAAAATGATGGACCGTGTGTGTGTGTGTGTGTGTGTATATATATCTGTATCTCTATATATCGCTCTCTCTATATATATATATCTATATATATAGAGAGAGATTTAGAGCTACATATCTGTGAATGAATAACTAACACAATCTTGTGAAATTATCTATCCTTTTTTTCTATAGCTGGCCATCATTTGACAAAATTCTCAATTAGAACTTTTGAATTATTTAATCTTGTATAAATCAATATATGCTTTGTGTGCACTCAAGTACTGTCCCAGAACATATCATGTTCAGTCACGTGACCCCGCCCTGCCCGGTGTCAGTCCCTTAAGGTTGGATGATGAGCTCTTACAAGAGAGGACAAATAGTCTTGGACACATTTTGGTTTCAGTGAAAATGACACCGATCAAAAAGAGTGACATGTAGTTGCCACAGAAAAAAAGTCTTGTCGCTCAAAGGTAATACTACAGAAAAAATATGAAGCATTGCTTAAATAAAGAGACTGACGAGCATCCACGTGCTTCCATAGAGCAGCTGTCGCTGACAGTTGCTCTTGTGCTATTTTGAAAATATTTCTTCCAAACCGCTGTGTCCAATATGTTAAAGACATTTCATGACGAAGTAGCTGCTGGACTTAAATGTGTGGTAAATGCAGCCTCTTCTTATATCTATCTATCTACCAGGTAGGAAGATGGAGTCGTGTTTGATGTATTGCATTATATTAACATTGAATTAATGGCACATTTTTCTGATGATCACGCATCAGACGTTATTGGGCAGGCACTGCGAAAACATGCTTTCTGCACGGAACCTCACCCACAACTGGCCTAGTTTAAGAACCGCAGTCATTTTCAGAACTTTCTTTAAAATACAAACAAAAACATTTTCCTTCTTTTAGCTAAACCTTTGTTATATAAACGGGGCCTAAAGTAGCAGATACTCTTCCTCGGGTCCACTTAAAGGCAAAACATATAAAGCCAGACTTATAGCGCATATAGAAATAGGTGGGAGCAATTTTTTAATGCATCTGCTTTAAACCATTTTCACTCAGTTTGATATGGTAGAATTCTACTACTGAATTTGGTTTAGCTTCCCTATTGCCTTCACTACGAAGGCAGGACCCATCATGTCAGTTATCACCAACTGGCGGTCCAAAGACCACGTTCAGGCCGCTGAAGCTTCTCATCCTGCCCCTAGGATATTATGAATATACTATGTTATTCAAGAGTGGAGGAGGCCCAGCCCATCCTGAGAGTTATGGTCAAGTAGCTATCTAACCCCTGAGAGTGTGTCCAAAATAGTCTGTAATTCATAATGAACCCACTCTACATAATGACATTATTTTCCTCCTCCATCCTCTCAACTCCTTGTTCAACCCCATCCTCTCAACTCCTTACACTTAACATCATCACCATGGCTCCAGTTCATACCATAAGATTTATAAGACTGCCATTTTGATAATTGACCTCATTATTATCCTCATTTCCGGCCTCCCGATCCTGCTGCATCATTCCACAGTTACAGTGCCCCTAATTCTATATATCAATGTATTGCCTATTTGTCTCGTTTGTCAGGATGAGTTTTTCTGTCGTGTATATGAATGTATTTACTTTTTGTATCCGTTTCAACTCTTGTCCTTCTGTCTTTATCTCTAGGGTGAGAGCAGCCATGTCAGAGGAGGCAGTGCGTCAAACGCGCAGCCAGAAGCGGGCACTGGAGCGGGATCATGCAGCTCATACCGAGTCTCCGGGGGACATTGACAGTAAAAGGGTGAAGCTGGAGAGAGGCGATGCAGCCGGAGCGCCCCTGGCCCTTGTGGAACCTGGAGCTGAAGGTGTTAAGATGAAAAGTGAGCAGGTTGCGACCAGCATCCTAAAATCTGGGGAAGTAAAGGCCACGATCAAGGTGGAGGTACAGACGGGGGATGAGCCCGTTGACATGAGCACATCTAAAAGGTGAGTTGATGGAAAAAGATGATGTTGGATTTTTATGCCTCCAACTTAGTGGGGCCACTGCGCCGAAAACTGAGTAAAGGATAACGGACAACCTATATACCATTTTTGGGCCTTTTTAAAGAATTTCATTCCTTCTGGCAAACTTCCACTTTGATTTAATGACGTAGTGATTAGATGGTCAAAGGATAAAGTCACTGTGACCTCACAATGCGCGTTGTAGTCATAACTCAAGAAATCATATGCTAGTTTTTACAATGGCTCTCACACATCGCCATTAGGACAAAATGAAGTAAATACACGTTTGTGTCCAATGAGTTCAGGTGGAACTTGATTGTGAAATCATAATATTCTGCAAAAACACTTACAGTAGAGGAGATGGTCATGATATATCACATTATTCTACGGGTGGAGAATTAATTATTTGTTTAGTGCCACCGGCTGTTTGTCTCTGTGTGAATCGTTTCATGTCAAAATTCCAGCCCCACATCACAACTGTGAACACATCTTAATTTTAGGCCAAACAAAAGAAGAGCCCAATATCTTAGGAGATGACTTCAAATTTACAGCAAAAAAGTAACTTTTAATTGAATGTGTAAATATAAACACGGCACTGCCAGGAAATGTCTTTCCTTTTTAAATACATTTATATCATTACACTGTAATTAATATGGCTTTATGAAGTCAAGAGAAATAGACAATTAAATCAGCAATCACATGACAATCATCAGCTTAAATATAAAGTTTTGATAGTCATACATTTATTAACATTTATTTCATCAGTCTCAAAACCCGGGCTCATAAAAACTAAATGTATGCATTTGATTGAAGTTACAGAACAATAAGTGCAAGATTCTTGCAAGAAATCGTATCTGATCTGTGAGGGTACATAAAGGCAAAGTGAGCAGGAAAAGGTCCTCTTGGGAAGCAGGAAGGAAGCTTCATTCCTCTTCTTTTTTTTTTCTCACTGGTCATAAAATCCTTACAAAATCCTAGGCTATGTCTGCCTCCATACATGGGAACTCCTGTATGGAGGCCTGAACTGTGTTACATTGGCTGAAACAACTGGTTCCACTAAATGCCTGATTAAATACCTGTAAAAGACAAAGGTATGTTATATGTAAAGACATTACAATGGGCTCCAGCTAAAGGATGGAAAAACATGAAACCACTAGAACATCTACAAAGAAATTGATGACATGAGTAGCTCAAGCTTCCTCCAGATTTAATGTGCGTTTACCTCAGTTGGGTTGTGAAGGAATCATGGACACAGTATGGTAACGAGTAGGGCTGGACAGTTCGGACAAATGAGAAGCGCGATTTTTTTTGCTTAGAATTGAGATCACGATTGTCTCCATGATCTCACGATTGTACGGTGTGTAACAGATAGATGTATGTGGGCACTAAAAGGTTAACTACTAGCAGCTATCCTGAGCTCCAGGCTATGAGAGAAAGAGATGAGTAGCCTTGGTAAAGAAGATGGACAAATACGTTGGTAGGAAGAGAAATAAAATCTATGTTAAGTGACCTGAAACAGGAGTTGAAAAGTGGTCAGAATCTACCACTCCTGTTTCTTTCTGTGCTACATGATGTTAGCTCTCTGGTATATCTGCCATATTAGCCGTAGCTAAGCTAAGCGAGCGAGCGTCAGGACAGTCGGAGAACCGACACTGGTGTCAACTGTGTCGGTACAACTCACATAATACAATATGTGAGTTGTAAAATACAGATATACAATACTCTTAAAGCCACCTTCTTTAACGATCAGTCGTTTTCAAAATCACTGGCTTCTTTGACATGGATTAAAATGCTGCCGATATGTTGTACTTTGGCAGTAAGATAGCATAAACGTCTGAATCGAGATCGCAAACTTTTTATTATTAATCACCCAGCCCTATTAACAAGGATAACAGTGGCTACATATGAAAGTTTGTTTTAGATTTTTCTTTGTGGTCAGTAAATGGTTAGATGACTTTATAGCAGCATGCTCTTTATTAACGCAAACACAGGAGTTACATGCACCACTGTAAAGACAGTTTCAAAATGAAAATTATTTACTGGAATCATACATCCAAATAAAGAGGTAAATATTCTCCATCCATGTCTCCAGGAACTACACTTCCTACCTGTTATTAATTTCCTTTGATGGTCTACCCCGTTTTACGGTGTCGGTCCATTGGCGCTGAGACCTTATTGGTCATAAAGAACATGCTGACTTTAACGTACTACTGTCAAAGTCATTAGTCTGTAATCATCAATGAGTGCTATATTTGAAACCCTTGGACTGACACAGTTTCTTCTATTCCTGTACAATGGGCCTGAATATTGCATAGTCGGCAGACTTTTACTACAATAAACCCTTTGTATGTACAGCCCGACCAAATGAAATGCACCATAATCTATTTTGCATATGTCGGGCCAGGGTATAAAATGCAAAGAATGGTTGGCTCCTGTTCCTGTACTGTTATAGCTAACTGATGTTGAGTCATCCCATGGGATAGAGAGATGCCCGCGACGGCGAGCGAGTCTTCACACAAGCAGACAGATACTGCATAGTGGTTTTGCTCATGAATTTATGTGAAAATGTCTCAAGGATTATTTATGTACTGCGGGGTTTGGATTTCACGCGTGAGTGCACAGTTTTTAGTCATGTATAGAGATGGGTCTTTTGGAGTTCTGAACTTCTGCCTGACTGTAAATTGGCAAGTGCTCTGCAAGGAGTCATACAGGAAGTCGCTGTGTGGTTGTAGACAGCCAGTCCCCATTTTGAAAAGTTTGAGGCTCCTGAGGCCTGGGCTCCATTTTCTCCCACAGCAGCACCTGAGCTCTGCCTCACACTTCACACAAAATGAAGGCTATGTGTCACAAACTGGTTCCAACTGGCCGTTGCCATGGTTTCCACATTGGAAGGAGTAGTTGGAGGAAGGAGGGGTGGTGGGTGTGTCACATGATCAGACAGAGAAATGCCTGATGTCATGTGACTTCTTTGGTAGAGCAATAAATACATGCACTGATGTAATGGCAGTTAAAGTGGAGCGGGGAGCCGATTAAACCGAAAGTGTGTTGGATTCGTCCGTGGCCTTTCAAGTGTAACCTTTGAGCCCACCGCGGTACCCTCAGGATAAGTTTGTGCGCTGACGTTGTTCAAGGTGATAAACTTATTATTTTAGATAGAAGACACTGCCAACTTTTTAAAACTGTCAATTGAATGAAATGCGTGCCAACGTTTCAAAGAGCGAGAAATGTTCCCATCTTTTGTGAATAGTTTTTGAATATGTCAATATTTGAACTGATAATCTCCGGGTCTATTACCTTAAATTTTAATTGCAGCGAAGATCCACACGTCGCGTTGAGCAGTGTGATGTGGCTTTTTGAATGGACCATCCTTTTGCACCTATTAAAGACTGATTCAACAATTCTAAAGTGGGGTCAATATGAAGCCGAGGCATGATGAAATCCTCAACCTTACATAACCAAACTGCTACGTGTTGTGATGCTTGTCTAAGCTATTCTCAATAGAGGAGTAGCAACCAACAGAACCTCATCACTGTCAATTAATGCGAAACAGCAGGTCACGCCAAGGCTTCTGTTTGGGAAAGATTATAAATCCCTTTATTCAATATAACATGTGTCTGAAATAGTTTATGATATTAAATGAGTGGAATATAAACAAACTGGGGGAGGAAAACCGCTGCCTCTCTATGCTCCAGCTAAGCTTTCAGAGGGTAATCCCTCTCAGAATAGCAGTACGTTAACGGTGCCAGGGTGCTGGACATGTTTGTAGATCTGAATGAAACAATTCTGGGAATGATTCTCCAGGAAGTGCCAGCGTATACTCTGAGCAGGTTTGAAGTTCTTCTCTAAGAGGCCGTGCAACGTAACGTTATGACTGTAAAAGTTCAGGGAAGGCTGTTTGATGATCACCTAGTCTGTTGAACTTCTCATCCCATCATGTAAGCAAATGGGTATTTTCACATTGGCGGGCCTCGTTGAACCGGACATGCGATGACAGTTTGACAGCTGTTGAGAATTAAGGAGAGGATAGCGGAGAAACGTGTCCGACGACAGGAGTGTGCGTTTAAATTTGGAAGAACTGGGTCAGTGAGTTATACTATAAAAGATCAACAAGTCACTAAAGGTGGGGGATGGGTGTGTGAAGTTGTGACTGAGTGATTGACTTGAGTGAAAGAGAGAGAGAGGCAGAGTATACACAATAGGTTGGCTCCTGGCCATGTATTCCCCTCCCCCCTCACTGTCACCCTCCAGTTTCTCCAGCGGACCTCCGCTCTGCTCGGCTTGTGACTTTGGTGTCGGCAGCTGGAGGGAGGGGAGACCTGAGGCCCAGGCTGTGCTGATCTGGGTAGGCCATAGGCCTCGCCACGGAGGTAGGGGAGGGCCGAGGCCCTGTCTGGGTGGTGAACTGGGCATAAGCTTGAAGCCCCGAAGCCTCGCATTCGACATTGTCTGAAAAATGTGGAGGTGATAACTTGAACGCATGTACGTACGAGTCATTCCACATCATGACCCAAACGTCTTCCTGTCGCACATTGTTAGAATATGACCGGACCCTACTTACCTCGTCCTTTTCCACCACTTCTCCTTAGCAGACTTCTATTTTTTGATGCTTTAACACTCAGGACCTGATAGGATGCCTGCTGTGATAGAGGCGGTTTTATTCTTCTACCACATGCTTAAATTAATACCTCCCCCCACCTCTTATCTCCAACCCTCGCCTGATTGATGCACACGTAGCTTGCCATTTGTTGCCTTTGTTCACCTTCATCCTCAGGAAAAGCTGCATAATATTCTTTCCTCTCATTGAAAAATGAAAGGAAGAGAAGTTTCTGTTAGTTTGTATGCCGTTTGTGTCTGACTTTGCTGTGTCGGTCAGAAAAGTGAGAAGGACGTCTGTGCTGGTGTAGCCTCTCGCTAGGATAATGGATTGTTACGTTCTTCCTCTGCCGCCATTACTCCATTATTGATCTCTTGGTTCTTCTTGTGTGTCCCAGTGCACATTTGAACTACAACAGACCAGATGAAATTATAGGGATGTGCTGCCATCTACTGGATGTAGCAGCAAACTACACAGTCTTTCTAGCAGTCTGCAGTAATTGTTTGCTAGATTTACAGAATAGTCTTAAAACTTGCTTAGATGATGGAAACATATTCAATATTGTTTTGTCTCATTGTTTTCCCCCAGTGTCATTAAGAAAGAGCGGCAGCCGCCATCGCCAGACGATGTAATTGTTTTGTCGGACAATGAGCCATCCAGTCCCCTCATGAACGGCCACTGCTTCTCAAAGACCGACACAGATAAACTTATGGTAGGAGATGGCACACTCTTATTTTTTGTAGCTGACTAACAAGTCTTCATTTTCAAAAAACTCTTTGGATTCCTGAGCCACTGACACAACTTTTAATTGAGCATGTATGTTTGCTGCATCTGCTTTTTGTCTGATGTGGTGTAAATAGAAGAGTACTCCCGAGGAGAGGGAGCGCATCATCAAACAACTGAAGGAGGAGCTGCGACTCCAGGAGGCCAAGCTGGTGCTGCTTAAGAAACTACGACAGAGTCAGATTCAGAAGGAGAGCACAGTGCAGAAGGTACTAACCACACATAAGTGCTGATTATTGATCCTGTTTCATTAGAGCCTATCGATACGCCAGGAATGAGAAAAGTCCCGATTAAAGATTTTCATCAGAGATTTACTTTTCCTAAGAATTTCCTGTTTTCCAATGGACTTCTAAACATTTCCCCTTCATCCTGTGTTCATCAAACAACTTCCCGGACTAATCGTATACCCTGTTCCTCTCTAGGCTTTTGGCTCTGTAGCAACCCCTCCACCCCTGGTGAGAGGTAGCATCACATCAAGCAAAGGACCCCTCCAGGTAGTTACTGTAGTTTGTCAGAAGAACCTTCTGCAGCCAGCCCAGTGGAACCTGGGTGGTTGTAGAATTGTACACTAGAGCTCATACATAAGGGATACACACCAACACAAACGCAGCAGAGTGTTTGATTCTGGTTATGAAACATCAATGCAGTGTCTTCCTCTACTTTGAACAACCTTTACAGTATATATGGATTCATGTGTTCACAGGTGACAGGCAGAAGCTCAGGCACAGTGATCCCTCCTCCTTTGGTGCGGGGTGGGCAACATGTCCCGTCCAAACACAACCCTCAGATTGTCATGCCACCTCTAGTGAGAGGGGCACAGGTTAGTGCGAGGGAGTTGAACACCATTTACAAACTAATCTTAATCACATTTCCCCACCATTTTGAAGTGCTCCTTTTATTTCTTATTTTCGTTCCCCTTGCTCACACCCCTCATTAATTTGTGATGACTTCCTGTATGTGTGTGCTGCCATCAGCCTATTCCAATGACTCCCCAGCAGATAGCCAGCCTCCGTCAGCAACAGCAGCAGCACAGCGGCTCAGGCCCTCCTCCGCTTTTATTGGCTCCAAGGGCTTCTGTGCCCAACGTCCAGGTCCAGGGCCAGAGGATCATTCAGCAGGGACTCATTCGGGTGGCTAATGTGGCCAACAGCAATGTCATGGTCAACATCCCTCAGGTGAGGACCCAACTTTGCCTAATCTTGATTTTTATAGCTGGCAACAACCTATTCAGGCCACTGTTTTCCACTGCGAGGCTTTATAGCTCCCCTGTGTGTGGTCACCCAAATAATGGCCTCATTTGTAGTTGTTGAAGTGGTTTGTATTGTTTTTGTGTCCAGGCTTCTCCAACCGGCCTTAAGGGCTCTTCAGTGTCACCAAACTCCAATATCAACGACTCCCCTGCCAGCCGGCAGGCGGCGGCTAAGCTTGCACTGCGCAAGCAGCTGGAGAAGACTCTGCTGGAGATTCCTCCACCCAAACCTCCTGCACCAGAGTTCAACTTTCTCCCCTCAGCAGCCAATAATGAGTTCATCTACTTGTTGGGCTTGGAGGAAGTTGTACAAAAACTTTTGGAGATGCACGGCAGGGGTGAGTAGATCTTTGCACACTCGCTAGTTTGTATAAGGATGTTGGAGTGAAATCATAACTTAAATAGTAAAAGAAGTATTTTTATATCTAGGCTAAAGAAAACTTTGTGTTTTTTTATATAGGTAACCTGGGCCCTGCTGTAGCCATGGCCAACTCCATTCCCAAAGAGCCATACACATGCGCCCAGTGTAAGACAGACTTTACTTCCCGTTGGAGAAAGGAGAAGACTGGGACCATCCTCTGTGACCAATGCATGTCCTCCAACCAGAAGAAGGCCCTGAAGGCCGAGCACACCAGTCGGCTGAAGGCAGCCTTTGTTAAGGCACTCCAACAGGAGCAGGAGATTGAGCAGCGTATCCTCCAGCAGGCGGCATCCTCCTCTTCCTCTAAAACCACCTCATCCTCCTCTCCCTCAATGTCCAAGAGTGAGATGCTGGTTTCCCAGCAGTACAAGCAGGTCAGGGCTGCCATGCAGCACAAAACTGTAGCTGCCCACCACTCCACCATTAAGCAGGTGAGTTTCTAGACTGTCTCTAAAACATTGTTCTTTTCCCAGTGGCCAAAATAACCTGTTGATAATTTACCCCTTCGTCAACTCACAGCGCATCGCTCGTCACGGTGTCTCTCTACAGAGTCAGCTGTCACACAGCCTTCAGTCTGCTGTGAGCTCTCGTGGCATGGCTCACTCATTCACCTCCTCTCAGCTGCAGAGTGCAATGACGGCAGCGGCGCTGGGCAGCAGGTCAGGTAAGCACGCTGCAGCACGGCCGCTGCAGCATGGGGCAAAGGTCAGCGGTGGCAGCAGCAGTAACCAGGGCAACATGTCCGCCTGGAGGAAGCAGAGCAGTGGCAACGCAGGTAGATAAACGCTTACTTGGTTAGGTTGTGAACCTTCAAGCTTTTTCCTCCTCACTGGAGTAATAACTGTCTGGTAGCCTTTGTGGATTCCTCTCTGGTGCTGTCACTCCTCAGTCCTCTTTCCCATTCCTTAAGGCTAGACTCCTTCAATTTTAGAATAACATCATATTGTACCACTCTCATTGTTTGATGTATCTATGATGTGAAACGTTAGCCGAGAATGAACAAACTCTGGAATATATCTCATTTAAATCATCATTTAATCAAGCTGTGCTCGACTCTCGGGTTCAGACACGGTGGGATCCTGCTGATATTAAGCTCTATGGATGATAAAATGATAGATACGGTAACACTATGAAGGATTTGGAATATTTGGGGCTGTGTAGAAGGTAGATTGTGGGCCTTGTAACGTTTCTCATAAATCAGCTACTTCAGTGAAGTTGGAAAGATGCTCACAGATTTGAACTTTCCTGATCGATAACTCCGTAGCGATACATTGGCAAAACACAACAGACACCTTTTGTGTCTCATAGTAGGAGAAACGACGAGCCATAATCACTTAAAAAGCAGAGGAAGGATCCAGTTTTGTCAGGCAACGCCTTGTATTTGATTAAACACAGCACTGCTATGTTATGAATTATTCAGAGTCCTGGTCAGGGTCAGAGATTCTTGCTGTGACAAACCTCAGTCAGACTAGACTCACAGATAATCTCATTACCTGTGTGCATAGTTTAGTAGACTGAGAACACATTTTCACACGGCTCTTTTTCCCCCTTCATGTGACAGAACAGGGCTTCTCTTCTTTGTCAAGTCTTTCCAGGATTAATTGTATAAACATTGTAGTTTTGCCTTGCGGTGCTGCTACTGTAGCAAAACATTGCCAGCACTGTTTTTCTTTTTGATTTGCCTCGTCCTCTCCCAATCCAAAACAAGTCCACTCAGTTCTCAGCGCAGCTCGTTGGAGGCATCTCTTTTTCACCGGCAGCCGCTGGGTTTTGTCTGGTGTCAGGTTAAACACAGAGCCCTCATTGGTTGAGGGACTAAATAGAAGCTCTTTTTCGATACAGAGCATTAGAATCGCTGCCAAACGGTTGAGTTTCCCAGCAGAGATAGAATAGACATGCATCTAGATCGCATCGTGTTACTACCGATCACCCGTCCCTGTCGCTACATAGTAGCGTGCTAGTGTTTGTTTTTGTCTTTCCTGGCGTGACAGCAGTGCACCTCAGTACATGTTGATCTTTCTTCCTGCCTGAGTCAAATATCTGTGCGTGTTGAACGTCTGTATCTCCAGTAGTTTGGTCACTGACGTGTTTGTTCCCCCACAGGTGTGACTATGGCTTATGTGAACCCCAGCTTGTCTGCACACAAGACCAGCTCTGCAGTGGAGCGTCAGCGAGAGTACCTGCTGGACATGATTCCCTCCCGGTCTATCTCCCAAGCAGCCAACACATGGAAATAATGCAATCTTTCTTCTTACTGACATCGTAACTATTTCCCCCCCCCCTAATGTCAATAATGGCCATTCTCATTATCACCCTAATCTGATCCATCAACTCCGCCTCTGGCTGGAATGCTGCCGAGGAGAAAGAGACAGTTTTTTCTCGTTGGATGATGCCGCTCCTTCGCCTCGGATATTTCTTCTACCTGAACCCTTCATCCCAAATTGGATTTGTGTCACAACAGCGTGGGCCTCTGGAATATGATGAATATGTCAAAATAGAATATGGGTACCTTTTTTGGGAGGGTTTGGGTTTAACGTGGGCGTGTACAAGTCGCCAGTCTTCTCCGGCAGAGTGGCCTCCACCTCCCTGCGTGATGGTTGAACTTCCCGGTTTCACCAAAAGGGAAAATCCCGGCGTTCCCCTGCTTCCGTGAGAAAAACAGATCACCACTCTTATAGTCAAATACTCGCCTTACGTCCTTCTCCTCTCCAGTCTGAGCCAGTCAGACTCAGTCCAAAGTTTTGGGCGAACTGAACACAAGCCAAGACCTCGTCACAGGGACTACGGTTGAGCTTCGAGGACCATCCATGGAATTACTGCTTCAGCTTTGCAAAAATGAATATTGAAAGACGGCATATATACGATCCCTCTTCACACGGACCGCCTCTTCTCTCACAGCGGCTACCGGAGAGAAGTCGGCGTGTGGTGGATTATTTTGTATGGCTGAATGTTAAGATTTAGTTGTTTTTTTTTCTTTCTTCTATACTGTGTTTGGAATATCCTGCTCCCCGATACTTTGGAAGTGGCCTATTGTTGAGGTCTGAATTTCCAGGCTAACGTTACTGTTGAGGTGGTTTTACATCTGATGGGTTCCATGTTGTGGCCTACTTTTACATACTTTGTTTTTTCTAAGATGAAGAAGAATAATAAAGTTCAAGGTTTCACCCACTCATGTAAAGACACGGAGTGTATGTTCGGAGGACTATTCTTATTGAATAACGTTTTCAACAACAAAAAAAAAAAAAAAAAAAAAACTTCCAAAGAACTAGTGGAGCCCAAATGGAATCCCTTCTGCTAGAAGGTTTCTAGTTTATTTGAACCCTCTCTAGAAAACATGAACTCATGCTAAACTGAGGGGGTGTATGGAATGTGATAGTTCTGACATCGTTTTGCTTTTAGTCATAGGTTGTGGTGCATTATTTTTCTTCTCTAGACAAACTGTCTCTGGGTTTATTTATAGGGTCATGCTAGTAAAGCTATATTTTTACGCCCTAAGTTTGGATTGATCTCCACTTAATTTGTTTTTCTCTCTCGTGTCCAGTGTCTCCTGCTTCACCCGCCCATTTGGTCTGAGAGAAGCTGGACAGCTTTCAGAATGTAGTTATGCAAAAAAAAACAAAAAAACACCAACCTTATTGCAACATGTGACATGAACTTCTTAGTCTTTAACATTGAGTTGTTGTATGATTTCTGTCCGGTTCTTAAGTCGAGCCAACTATGCCCTTCACGTGAGCTCTAGTGCGTTTTTATCAGGTCGCAGCAGCACAGGATAAGCTAGTGAAGTACAATATGTCCTACATTCGCCAGGAAATCTCCCAGGATTCCCTGCGGTGTGGTTAGGTGCTCCTTAAATTCAGTCATGGGGTGGTCCAGCTCCTCTGAACTCGCAACATTTCTTTGGTCTGTTGGGAAAGTGTCGATATATAAAGTATTAATGATATATTGAAGAGATGTTTGTGCACGTTTCTAAAATCTGTTTGGCAAGCAGCACATTTGTAAAAACGGCGACTGACCACCCCCAGCAGTCATTCTCCGTCTCCTGTATCTGTCCCGTTTATCATCTCATCACCACCTACAAACAAACCTGGGATCCTGCTGCCATGTTGGATTTGCCCCCCCCACCCCATCTTTTAGCTCACTGATGATTGTAGGAGAGCAGGTGCACTGTATTATGGGTAACTGGGCATCAGTTGAGATGTATACCCCCCCTTTCTTGGGATGGTGCACTCATGCAGTCTGGAGGTTTTCGCTGAAGGGAATACAAGCCTACAACGTTCATTTTTAAAATAGCTCCAGAATTGTCTGGAGACATCTTCCGGGTCGTCTGTACATTCCCGACAGGCCGAGATCAGCGGCCCGCTTCCTGAGGATGCAGAACCGAGCAACCTGGAACGAGGCCGCGGTTTTGTGCACCTGCTCAGTTGTAACCCTGTGCTGTCCTGACTACTGCCTGCTGCTGCTGTTCAACAACAACTATATCACCATTCCGTTTGTGTGGGGTCCAGGTTCTGTTGAGTGCAGTCCAACCCCAGTGGAAAAGAAAATGTCTGAGAAATGTTTTTGTTTTTTTTTGTTTGTTTTTTTTGTTTTTGTTTTTTTTCCTGCTCTATCAAATAATAATAAAAACTAATTTTAACCCCTCATTCACGCTTGGTTCGTTGACTAATTCACATCGTTCAAACACGTCATCTGTAAAAGTTCTCCTTTCCCAGCTTCCTGTGAGAGGACTTCCTGTTTATCTCAAATGAGTTATATTTAGTTACGGGGCGTTTTTCCTTTGCAGTGCACTCATTCTTTCATTTTGCCGTCATCGTCGCATTTTCACGAGGACATGGATTCCCTGAGCAGCTGCGACTCATGAAAATCACACTTCTGTTATTACGTCCTCTAATCCGATGCTTCGCAAATGTTTTAAACGTCCTACTGGGGGAAGAATACGATTCCTGAAAATAATAGTTTGGAAACTGGCAGGCAAAATTGATAAAACTAAACCTAAGCCGTTATCCCCGACAACAGGAGTGTATCCCCTAAGGTCCCCAATCCCCTGGGTTATACAAGCAACCCCCGCCTGATTGGACGAAAAACTGATTTTGGTTATAAAAAAACTTTTTTTTAAAAGTGAGAAAAACAGGATATAAAACAGAGAACTCCTTCAGTTGATTCCTATTAAAAGATTTCGACTAATTAACACCAATGCTAGGGAGGTTATGGCGGGAAAAAACGGTTTTTGTGTTCATACAGGCTTTTTTTTTTTCTTCTAACTATCAAAAATGTTTAAATAAAATTTAAAAAATGTTCTAAAAATTCGATGATATACTTTACTAAGTAATATAAAAAATGCTACAAAACCAAATTTAAAATTTTTTTATTTTTCAGTATTTATATTTAACATGCACAGATTGAACTCCTATAGAATGAAACAAACAAACAAAGAAAGAAAATACAATCACATAGGATGAAAGGAAATCCATATTATAAATTAAATGTATTATTATTATTATTATATTATTTATAGCTGAAACATGGAGAACGTAAAAGAACGTAAGAAATCTTTTTTTTATCAGGAATGTGGTGACGATTGAAAACATTAGAAAGTAAAATGTATAAGTCACATGTTTATACTTATACGCAAAAAACAAAAATGTGTTGAAATGGGGGGGAGGAACTTGGCGGGAAAAAAAAAATGTGAAAAAAGTCTGAGATCTGGTGCTCCATAGTCTGAGGATGTTCCTGTAATAATTTCTCTGTCCCTGCTTTGCCCACAAGGACCCTCTTATTTTGAAACTGCAGCTACAACTGTAGACCACGAGAAGAGACCCCTAGGTGGCAGAACATACCAACCTTCCTCTTTGTCCTCACCTGCTTGAGTGGAATTAAAATCTCTTCCTCCTCCATTGATTCATCTGTGTTGTATTTATATACACACACACACACATATATATATATATATATATATGTGTGTGTGTATGTGTATAAAACAAAGACTTAGATGTTTGATGAGAGCAGAGCCGGATATCTGGTAGCTTAGCTGTGAGAGGTGATCAAGAACTCTTCAGTCAGAGCAAACCAGAGAGAGAGAGGGAGAGAGAGAGGGATGGGGGGAGAGAGAGAGTGAGGGAGAGGGAGAGAGACCTTTACAGAAGAAAGCCTGCTATTGTTAATCACCACGACCCAGTTAGGAGCTCCATTCCTTGGCACACCACAGGTTCTCCCAGTGTGACCGCTGCACATACCCTCCCTTTGTGTGCATGTGTGTGTCTGTTACACTATATATATACACACTATATATATATATATATGTATATATATATATATATATATATATATATATATGAACATTTGAATCCCAAATCCATGTGATCAGATCTGTGTGCATGCAGGTCCTTTCAGGGTTCATCCTGCTGGGACTAATAGCTGCACATCCTGCCTCCCAGAACCCACTGCGCTGGTGCCGCCTTAGTCTCAGCTGTGGTTATTGGGCTTCATTTACCTCCCACCACCATGAGAAGGGTGATGCTGTTAGTGAGGGTGCTTGCTCTAGATTCTCCACCAAGGAGACTATGCATGCATGCATGTGTGTGTGTGTGTGTGTGTGTGTGTGTGAATTTTATGGATGATGGGGGGGGGGCGTTGCACCCTGGATGACTGAACAGCTATGATTGCAGAAGCTTGAGCCAATCAGATGGCGAGCACCATGCCTCCTGAGTCTTAATTGGCTGGATTTGCCAGTGAGTGCAGCTGACACTCTCAGGCCAGCTGGGTTTTTTTTTTTTTTTAAGAGAACCGAGCCAGAGAGTCAGCGAGGAGGAGAAAAAAGAGAGGAGAGTCAAAATCCAGAGAGAGAGAGAGAGAGAGAGAGAGAGAGAGAGAGTGTATGTAGCTGCCAGTAATTACCTTCCAGTGTCTAAACCAATCAAGAGCTTCCCAGAGACAGAGAGACAGAGAGAGAGAGAGAGAGAGAGAGAGATCCAGAGGGAGGAAGAGCATTTAGATTCTCCGTGTGTGTCCGAGCAGAGAGGTAGACTGAGATTGTTGGATCGCAGTCAGAGAGAAAGGAGGGGAAAGTGTTTCTGCTCCGGAGTGGCATCCCTTCTCGTATTTGCGGTGCCGGGTGAACACAGATGGACAAGATGAACCAGAGCTCAGCTGAAGCAGAGGCTGAAACCATAGAACCCCTGCGGTACCTCAGGTATGCACCTGTTCGTCCACCCTGTCTGTGTTTGGTTCCAGCCCTTTCCGCCGTCAGACCCTCTGAGATGGAGAGCGGGGTCATTCTCCCAGAGGGGAGCCCTCCGGATCTTCTTGTAGGACCTGAGGGTTTCTCACTCTGAGCTTTCAACGTGATCATTGTGAAGTGTGACGTATTGTATGGATTAACCCTTTAATGGAAAAATTCACCCTTTGTCTATTTTACTTCTATGAGGCATTTATTCATTTAACATCTAAGACCCTTAAAATTCACCAAAGAATCACAAATTGTTGATTTCAGAACAGTACTTTATTTTTATTTATATATTTATTTTAAATTAGATGAGCTCAACCTTTCGGTAAAGGATGTTTTTTTGAAACCTATTTCGTTCTTATTAGACTTTATAATTCCTACTGATCGAATAGGACTTTCACGATAGCCACGGTTAACGCCTCCTCGGTGCTCCCTTTGACTTGTGGTGTGCCCCAGGGTTCCTTCCTTGGTCCCTTACCTTTGAGCCATCGGGTCGTATCGTAAAAGGTTTCCGTCACATTTCTCAATAAGAAATAGTGACTAAAAATGTTTAGAACCAAACAGTTGAGCAGGAACTTGAAAGGTTAATTTCCTCACCAAGAACTATGGAATAAGGATTTTTTTTTTTTGCGTATTTTATTTCTTCGGGGCATTTATTCATTTAATATCTTTGATACTCTTAATTAACCATAAAATGAAAATTTTTTGGGATTACTTTTGAAAAGTATTAAAAAAAAATCTGATTTCTAAAATACTTTTACGATTTTTCATAGAAAAATAGTCGATTTTGATTCGATTAGTTCAACCTTTTGGTAAAGTAGGGTTTTAGAAAACGCTTTAACCCTTATTAGACTATTTCTGGTTCCATGGAGTGACATCATTCTGTTCAGTAGATCGTCACATGCCCAAAAAATAAAAACCTTAATTGCTCGAATAAGACTTTCTATCCAAGGTTAATGTCTCCTCTTCGATGGTGTCCCCCATGGCTCCATCCTCGGTCCCCCACTGTTTAGCATATACAAGCTGCCACTGGGTCAAACTATAAACACGTTCAGTCGCATTTTTCCGTTAGGAATAGACTCAAACAGTTGAGGAGGACATGAAAGGGTTAATTCCTTGCGCCTGAATGACCGATCATGATGACTTTGGTCGAGACGACCACAGAAACACCTTTGTGGATCTGCTTTTCCTGCCCTGAATGCCCTTCATTGCACTTGTCCTCCTCCACTGAAGCTTCAAATTGAATCACAGACATGAGCTGTTATCGAATTAAGTGACCCGTGTTTAATTTGCCGTCATCAGGCCTCGTCTTACCGGCCGCACCGAGCGCTCCGAACGTCTTCGGGTTCGATATCTGTGTGGATGCGGCGGGTAATCGGTTTGTTATGCCATTCACGGTTAGTGTGGAGCGATTGCTGCCCTTTTTAGCGCCGCTTTTACTCTCTGAGGAAGCACGAAAGTAGAAGTTGTGAAGCGAGCAGATCTAGAAGTAGGTTTTTTACCGTTTCCTGACGCACATAGAGGTTTTGGACCGCTTGTTTGGACATTCTTATGGACTAAAACGGTTTTCAGCCCCATGATTTCAACAACAGTTGGTCCAAATTTGGTGCATTTGAATCAACTTGAAGGGATCTATCTTGTATAGAACTTATTTTACTTAGCAGCAGGGTGTTGCAGAAGAAGTGAGGGATGGCTTGAAGGGACAGGTGGGACTGCACCAAGGATTGGCTCTCAGTCCCTTCATGTTTGGGTGAAGGGACAGACTGACAGATGACAGTCGCCACCTAAGTCAGTATTTAAATCCCTGAAAAGTATATATGGGATATCATAGAATTGTCATTGCTTTTTTTTTTACCCACATAGACCTCAATATGAGGAAGAACTGGAGTGATTTTGGAAAAAAAGATCGGTCGTATATTTCCAAACATTGGGGGAACTTTATCCCCAAAGGTTGTAGGGCCATATTTTCTCAACCCAATGGTTCAAATATGCTGCATATGAATCGACTCGAGGAATCCTAACTCATACGTCGTATTTTTTTTCCTAATAGTTTGTAATTGGCCACTAGGAGGAGATTTTTATTTATTTTTCTAACAAAAAACACTGTTTTTCAGACCAAACTTCACGTCACTACTTTTACCTACTCCTAGTAAAACACTCTTTTTTTTTTTACATAATAAAAAGTGAGGGGTTCAATCGGATTTACACATCAATGTTTGTTTACAAGAGTGAAAAAAAAAAGACGTGTTACGACAGAGAGATCCACTCTGGCATCAAGACGACACACAAAAACACAAAACCCAGCGGTTAAAGTGTTTGAGCCGGACGATCTTTTGTTTTAGTAACCTTCCAGAGTCTTCCCCAAGAAAACAGAAAAAATCTTTACCTACTTTAAATTTATTCATTTATTCATTAAATATCTTAGACCCTCTAAATTTGACCGTAAAAGGAAAAATCACCATGTCAAGCTCGTCTTTTTAACCACTAGAAATAAATCAGACTTCATGATGACGTTTTTTTATATTTCGTGAAAAACAACAACATTTTTGGTGTTGCTTGTTTTAAGAAAACTATTATTAGACTTTTTATGGTTCTGTGGGTTTTGGTTAGTTACGTAATTCTGTGTACTATAAATCCTCACGGGCTCTTAGATGTCAAACAAAAATCCAAATTGGAACTTTCTCAATAGCCGTGGTTAATGCCTCTTCACCGGTGTCCCCCAGGGCTCCGGCCTTGGCCCCTTTACCCTTTAGCCTATACAAACTTCTACTGGGTCGTATTAGAAGAATTTGAAGAAATAGTGAAGGTTCCATCCTGTGACGCTCTATGAGGAGACAATAAAGTTCTCTGATTTGATCTGCTCAGCAGCATATTATGGTTTTCACCAAAACGGATTATATTAATCCGGAGGGACTAATAAGAAGAACAGTCGTAATGATATATTGTATCGCAGGTAGATTAAATGTGTTGTCATACGAACTAGAGGCCTCCGGCGTGAAGGAGCTAAGGCACCGGCGGTGGCGATGAGGAACGGAGCTTGATGTTTTGACGGCTTCGGGAGATTTCGGTCGGAGACGGCCAGGTGTGGCTCCAGGGTGGAGGCGGCGAAGGGGTGGATGTGGGCGGCATCCAGCCTTGAGTGACAGCAGGGAGAGAAAGAGAGCGCCTTTGAGTTCGACAGCTTACAAATGAGGAACGATGAAGGAGAAGGTAGCAGCTTGGGACTTGATGTAGAGGAGAGTTAAATTAGCGAAGGTTAAAAATAGCGGGAAATTGCCTGTGATGCGGAGCGCCGGCGGAAAGAGAGTCTTCCTGACTGAACTTAGTCTAATCTTCATTAGCCATTTCATTCCGGTGAGTTAATTACTACACGCCCTGCAGAGAGCAAATAGTGGCCGAGCCAGTCACTCAGCTCCTCATCCTCGCTGGTGCTCTTCCTCGTCCTCGTCCTCATCCTCGTCCTCGCCCTTGTCCTCATCCTCATCCTACAACAGTGTACAGATAAAATTTGATTTGTGTAGTTCCGACAACCTTGAGTTGTTGTTAATGATGGTTCTACACTGTAAAAAAAGAAGAAGTTTTTTTCCAGTAATCTCTACCAACAATTTTTACAGTTTAGGTTAAAAAAACTTTTTAAAAAAAAGTTGCAAATTAAGGTAATTTAATATAATTAACAATGAAACCGTTTACAGTTGACATGTTTTTAAAAATCTTTCATTTACCGTAATGTCTTGTACATGGTGACCTTATTTTTTAAGGCAAAATTCTGGCTGCCGGTATTTTACTGAACATTTTATGGATTTAAAAAGAGGTTCATATGATATAACAGATGAAGAATAACTTTTTTTATTCTGCAACATCCTGGGATAGTAGTCACTGTATAGAGTAGCAGAACAGAAGTCTCACACACACGCACGCACGCACACACAAACACACACACACACACATTCTTACCGTCCATCAGGTCAGCTTATGGTTCTCCAGGAGGGGAAGACTAAATCACTGTAGTCTCCTTCACTCCCGTGTAACATTTCATGTAGACCAATGAGCCATAACATTATAACCACTCACTGTGCAGGACCACCAAAACTGAGGTGAGGCTCCAGAAAGACTGTGAAGGTGTGCTGTGGTGTCTGGCACCACGATGATACCAGCAGCAAAAGATGCCAACGAGCCTCTCTGACTAACCTGCAGGATGATGAGATGCCCTGTGTGTTCTGACACCATTCCATCAGAACATGCATCAAATTGTTGTAGCATTCGTCCCCCAAGTGCATCGCTGAGCCTCGGGTTCGTCGTTTCTCCGGTTGTCCTTCCTCCGACCGTTCTCTGATGGGAACTAACCTCTGCAGGAACAACCGACACGACCTGCAGCGCTCTAGCTGTCACAAATGGCTGCTGTCAGAGTCTCTCAGATCATTTCTCATGCCCAATGTTCACTCGCTGACGGATGCCCCCCCCCCCACTGACAGGTGCCACTTTAACGAGATAATCCCTGTTATTCACTTCACCAGTTAACCCTTTCATTTCCCGATGAACTGTTTGGTTGAGCACATTTTGAGTCCCTATTTCTTATTGAAAAATGTGACTGAACCGGTTTATAATACGACCCAGTCGCAGCATGTACATGCTAAAGAGTGAGGGGCCAAGGACAGAGCCCTGGGGGACACCACAGGTCAAAGGCGCAACCGAGGGGGAGGGGTCCACCAGGCCTATTTAGAGCCGGCATTTTACAGCATGAGAGGACTTAGTAAAGAGAATTATGTAAATAGATTTAGCAAAAAAAGGGTCCAATAGTTTCCTACAGACGCGCTTCAGCAGCTCAGTTAATAGATTGAACTTCATAAAAACACGATGAGCTCATCTAATTAAAATGGACTATTTTCTATGAAAGCCTGATTTTTGATTTTTTTTCACTGATTGAAAACCTGCTTGACCAAATTATTTTGTCATTTAATGGTAGATTTAAACTTTCTAAGGCATTAAATATGTATTTCTTGACCAAGCATGAAAGAGTTAATGGTTATAATGTTATGGCTGATTGGTGCATACACGCTGCATTTCTATGCCTGCGCAGCGTCACATGGCGTTGCAACAGTGATGGCATGAAGACGTGGACGCGTGCGCACACAGGCGTCCGCGGCGTCCGCGGCGGTACGTACCGTTCGGCGCTCTGGAACACAAACAGCGGCGTTAGATGAGAGGATTAGAATGACTGAACGATTTGTGTTGGTCTCTGGTTAAGTGTGTGTGAGTGTGTCACGGCTCAGGAGGTTGTTGACTTTCTGCTTTCAGCAGGATGAAGTCTTAATATATCTCTTCATCGTTTGTCTACTTACAGCATCTTGTGGGCTTCATACGACACAATGGCCGCCTGTAGACGTCTTCACGCACAACGTGGTTTTCTCTCCTCTCTGACTCATGCCTCTATTCAGCAGCTATTTTTCTCATTATTGTATGTAATTAAGGTCGTCGCCCTGACTGCCTTCACATCCTTCCCCCGCGCGCGTCGACATCCGAGCAGCAGAGGCAGGCGGAGTAAGCACCACCCGGGCGACTCTGCCCCGGTCCTCACGCCCCCAGATCCCGGCGGCGTGATTGGAGCCGGAGTCAATTAAAGGCCAAATATAGGGCGGCGCTCCAGGAGGACCGATCATACAGCCGCTATCGTGATCGGGATCCACGCGTGTTCATGTTTACCCGTTGGATTTACCCGCGTAAATATAGATGTGTGTATATATATAGATGTGTGTGTATATATATATATATATATATATATATATATATAGATGTTTGGCCGTCAATGTCGCTAATGTCGTTAGCTCCTGATAGAATCTTATTATATCCACGAAAAGTCTGGGGTTAGATAGTCGTCGCCGCCACAGATCCTTTGTCTTAACGCGATAACTCAAACGTGATTTCATGGATCATTTACGAATTTTATTCACACGTAGACCTTAGGGCGAGGAAGAACTGGATTGATTTTGGGAAAGGTGATAGGTATATTTCTAAGACTAAGGGGAGCAAAAATGATCAATGAGAATTGATCTTGAATTTATCCCGTTTTTACTCTAATTGTTCATATTTTATCCAGCAGGGGGAGTTTTAGCTCCAAAAGGTTTAACGGCCATACTTTTGCAACCGTCGGTCCGATTAAGTCCAAATTCGTTGCATA
This sequence comes from Lophius piscatorius, assembly GCA_009660295.1. Classification (NCBI taxonomy): domain Eukaryota; kingdom Metazoa; phylum Chordata; class Actinopteri; order Lophiiformes; family Lophiidae; genus Lophius; species Lophius piscatorius. The sequence goes on from VRLP01000063.1 coordinate 370,047, forward strand.
TGAATTAACTGGAGGAGATCAATCTTGTATTTATTGAGCAGTATTTTATCTACTCTTAGTCCACTCGTTCAGAAATAACTTCACATTTGAGTTGAGGAGTTCGATCCGGCGGATTGCTTGTACAACGCAGGGGATTGGGGTATTTTCTCCCCTTGCTGTCTGGAACGACAGCTTAGGCCTAGTTTATATAATCTATCGAATATATAAGATGCAATCTGGAACAATGAGATGATTTATCAAGAAATGACACCCACAGACGACGATGATGATGATGAGCCCAGAGACACTTTATGATGAAGCTGCGCTATTAAGCGATCTAATTATATAGAGTACGTCTTCGCTGGAGGCGAACAGAAACATATTAGGTTGATGCATGAATCTCTCAGTATGTGATAATGTCATTCCAACCACGACCCAACTCGCCTCCAGAACATCGGGTTCAACAAAAGGCTCGATAGAATTTAGGATATGGATCTTATCACCGCTGCTCCGCGCAGAGAAGAGAATTTTACAGAATCTGTTCAGGAACAATAGAGTTCAGGTGTTGAGGAAATATCCGAAATATCCTGCAAATGTCGGTTTTGGCTTGGGGTTCTGATCCAATCCTTACTTCCTGTTTCTGGATTTAGAGATTGTGAAATCCCAAATGGCAAATTTGATTTTTTTTTTTTCGTTGTTTACTGGAGAAAATGAAGTAAAAAATAAATGATTACAAAGTGTTTTTAGTTTGTGATAAGAGAAAAATAATCTGGGAATAGAATAACGAAAATTTGCTCGGTAAGATTTCTGAAAATAAAACGGGATATTTAGATAGAGGACATCTTGAATGAGCTGCTAAATCCAATTTTTAACTATATTTCACAAATATTAGGATGTTTTTTCTACTTAAAATGGAGTTTTTCCCCCCTTTCTTGCAAGATTGCTCCAAAACACGTTTTCTATTTCATTTAATCTTTGCATTTTTGCACGTTTTTCCTTGTATTTTGTTAAATTCAGTTCAATTCAAATTGCTATATTTTGTCCCGTGGGGCGATTAAAAGACACAAAGAGTAACACACGTCAATGTACACATATAGCAACTCACACATTCAACACAAATAAGATAAAACAAGATAAAATGCATTATAAAGTGCTAAAAGTGAATTCAATAAATTTTTGCATTTATGCATTTTTTCTCATTTTTTTACGCTTAAATTTCACCTGAGGGGGATTCATAAAGTTTCTATCTATTTAGTAGTGACACTCTTCTAGATTTAAGGGCAGGATGTCTTTGAAATAAGATTAGAGAGGAATATTTCAGCATTTTAATATGAAACGTCTCTTTATGTTAGCTGGAAATGCTCATTTTGAGCATTTGAGATATTTTCCAGATACATTCAAGTGTCTAAAAATAAATCCCTATATTTCGGCACTGAGACAAACTCTCTTGGTAAGATTTAGATTTCTTTTCAGTGCGTGATTTATTTGGGCAAAAATAAAGTTCCTCTGGTTCTCCTTCAACCATCACTAGCAGAGAATTGAGGCTCTTCTTCAGAAGAATATTCGAGGACCTTCTGATGAGGGTGACATCTGTTCGCACGGTGACACATTTTTTAATTAACATTTTTCACCTCCCTAATGGTCTGTTGACTGTGATTAGACTTCTTTCCTCCCGCCGGATCTCTCCTCCTCTCTGGGCTCTGACAGGGATGAATTATCCGGCACCTCGCTCCACCTTTTCCCCTCTCGAAGGTGACACCCGAGAGCCGGTGGGGGGGGGGGGCGGTCGCACGGAGAAACCTCCAGGGCTCTTAGATATTTTCCTCCATCTGCTCCTTCTGCCGGTCTTTCTCTCCCTCTCTTTGCGTCTGTGTTCTTCTGTGTGTCAAAACTGTCCGATTCCACCTGCCGTCACGTCCTTTACCGGGCTCACCACGCATATGGTGCCATGTCTGCCCACTCCGCCGCCGTCCACTTCCTGTCACGGCGGCTGCCTTCCTGTGTGACAGCTCCGACATTTATTTATGGAGCAAATGTAATGATTGGGGAGGAGATGCTGTCGGAGAGATTTACTGCCGGTGTGGCATTTGTCCATAATTTCCTTCCACCGTTAAAACGCGATTAGCCGCAGGAACTCTTCATTTGCGTCGTTCGGAGGAAGACGGTGCTGAGGGGCGTGAGGCTCGACGGAGGCAGGATGAGGAACCATGATTTGCTTTGGAGTGAATTATAGGAACGACATCAAGTCTGATATTCCTGCCGTTGCTTTTTATTATATCAGGGGTATATGCTAAACCCCTGAAACCCCCCTAATCTCCTGCGTCCTACGAGCAATCCCCCTGATTGAACTCCTCAAATTAAATGTGACTGGTTTATAATCTCAAACAGTCCATATTGACCCAACTTAACTATTTAAGGTACGTTCAGCCTCTGTAGTTAGTAAAATACAAACAATTACAGTAAAATATAGCAAATAGATGTTAGATTTCATCAAGTTGATTTATATGGTAATCAAATTTTTACAAAATCAGAACCACGGTAAAAAACATTGTGTTCAAAAAAGGGTTTTTTTGGAAAAAAAAGCCTCCCCTAGTGAGTAAATTATGAATAATTACAGTAATGTATGATATATACAAGATAAAACTCTCCAAGTTGATTCATATGCAATACATTTTTGACTACTTTGGACCAACGGTTAGGTTTTTAACAGAATTGTGTATAAAAAAAAGTCTATTTTGTATAAAGAGCGCCCCCTAGTGAGTAAAATATGATGTATAGAAGTTAGATTTTCAGCGAGTCGATTCATATACACCATATCTGGACTAAATTAGGCCAACCGTGAGAAAGTTATGGGACAAAAACAGTGTTTAACGTTAAAGAGCTTCCCATAGTGAGTGAAATATGAGCTATTATTAGAACATGTGGTATAAACAAGATAAAAAACTAGACAAGAAGTTCTCCTTGGGAAAATTTGGACCAAATCGGACCCACAGTTGAAGAATTATTAGCCTTAAAGATTTTGGCTCCCCTAGTGGCGGAAGTATGTAACTGACGTCTCCTAAAAATCAATCCAGCATTCCTCACATTGAGGCAATAAAATTTGAAAAATGATCCATGAAATAGTATTTGAGTTATCGCGTAAACACGATGCTAAACTGTAAGGTTTGTAGAACCCTCTGAGATGCCTTCAGCTTTGCTGAATACTAACTTGCAATGATTGATGACTAATAAATCAGTGAATCACTTCTGCTTGTGTTCAAGAACGGTTCCATCTGGATTATGGAGGTAATTACCAGCCTGGAACTTCATAAACAAAATCCACTATGCAAATTCATCAGGACATCTGAGCTCCTTTTTTACGCAGTCTGCTCGAGAAGGGGTTCGCGTCAATTCTCCGTTTCTGAATCAGAGATAGGAATGTGCGGCGAGGAGTCACGCGGGTTGTGCCTCTGGGCTGGAGGAGGCGCCTGGAAGGAGTAACGGAGCCTAATGACGTCTGTGCAGAGGGAGTGAGCTATGTGAGGATGTGTGCGTGTCTTCACGACGTTTTAGTCCCTGCGTGCGACACGTAAACGTTGCGATGACAGACGGGCGATAATTATCATATTTGAAAATAAAGAAAATATGGGAAAGTTATATCTTATTCAATAAAACCGCTTCCGGCCACTAATATAACCGGTTCTTGTCTCTGGACCAGCAAGGCCGGGCTCCGCAGCACTGGAACCGTTATGTGGGAATGCGATAATAGGGGCTTAGCCACCTGTTTAAACTGCAGTATAGCGCCACCTGCTGTTGCGGAGTGAGAAATTCAATAAATTCAATATTCAATAATACAGTATATTAATATACAGACGATACGATGCGGCAAAAATTCAGGCTTATGGTTAACTCTAACCCAAACTCGAGCTTGAGCTCAGACTCCACTCTGACCCCCTGCAGAGATAAAGTTCTACATCCTTGCATGACCCTCCCTTCAGCACAAGTTACATAAAGTATTTTTATATTTGATCACACCAAATCTATTTCTGGAGGAAACGGCTGTTGATGCTTCTGTGAAATCCTACATTCCATGACACCCGAACACAACGCTGTGACACGTGAACTTTGATGTCTCGGCGGGTTTGTGCTCCTCTGCCAGCAGAGGTTTATTTATTTAACTTATTTTGTTACCAGTGGACAAATTCAATCCTTTTTTTCATTCTTTTTTTTCTTTTTTTTCTTTTACAGTGTACGTGCCAGAACTTTACTCTCACTTGCATTTTAAATTTTGATCCGCTACAACCAAACCTTTTTGAGGATAGACTTTATTCTGATCTCCGTCTTCAGGTCTTGCTGCAGGACTGTTGGACAGCCTGATGTCCCCCCCCCCCTCGATGTTTGAAAGTACTTGTTTTGACCACCCCAAAGCAGAAAACCCAGTTCTGGGGCTTAAAAGAGTCTCCAGGCAGCAGCTTTTGTTCATGAAAAGCACAAAAGAGCCGTCTGAGAGCGGCGGACCAAACGCTGTCCTCCTCATTACGTCCACAATGTGAATAATTGAAGCCACATCAGCGGGTTTTAGGGGTCAAGGGACGCAAAACAACATTCTCCAAATGGTGCCCCAGTTTTGTTTCACGTAAGATTGACAGCGACACATTCAGAACCAGGCGCTCTGAACCCGCTGCTGCTTTGGAACAAACGTGTTTGCAGAGCGACGAGAGCCCGGTAAAGAAGGTCAGACGCCCGGTCCAGACTGAGATAAGAGAGTTTGCGCCGGCGTCATGTGTACAATGAGTTGTCCTTCAAACAGCGGCAGCTGCAAACAAAGCGGGCCTGTGTCTGCACAAGGTCCGGAGAGGTACAGCACCTATGCCTCCCTCTCCGCAGAGGTCTTTACACAACATATATTCCTCTAATAGTCGGGTCATAATGGGCTTTAACGCCGTCAGAACTTAACCTTAACACTCAAACTGGACTCCAATCAGCGCCTTATCTCCTTCACAGCTCCGGTCGCTGCTCGCTTCACGCCGGCCCAGATAACAATAGCAGAACCGGAGAGAGAGAGTATGTGGAGGAGAGTCTAAGTGGAGTTGCCGATGACGACAGCAAGGGAGAAAAAACCCTCCAACCCCCTGCGTTGTACAAGCAATTCACCTGATTGAACTCCTCGAAAATAAATGTTAAAAAAGAAACGAGCTGAAAAAAAAACTCCCCCTAGTGGGTAAAATCTGAAAAACATGACAAAAACAAGAAAGATCTCCTAGAGTTCATTCATGGTCACTAAATTTGGACTAAATTTGGACTTGGAAATTGGAATTGGTTGAGAAATTATGGACCGGGAGCTTTCAGAGATAAAGCGCCCCCTATTGTTGGAACTATAGAACTGACTTTTCCCAAAATCCATCCACTTCTTCCTCGCACCAACATCTATTTGGGTGTAACATTTTAAAATGATTCATGAAATAGTTTTTGAGTTAGACCGTGAAAAGAGTGTATTTTTGGAAAAATAAAAGCTCCCCCTAGTGAGTAAAATATGAAATATTAGAGTAAAATACGATTTATACAAGAAATATGTAGGATTTATTAAATTCATGCTCTTCTTCCACAGTCATTGCTTCTCTGATTTCTGAAGCCCTGGTCATCAGGCTTCCACTCCTATTTTCTAAGCACACACGCACACACACACACACACACACACACACACACACACACACACACACACACACACACACACACACACACAACATGGAGGTGGTAACCATGGAGGTGTGCTCAGAAAAATCCACTCTCCCTGCAGGAGAGATGGAGCTCCTGTTGTTTTTCCTCTTCTTCGTTTCTTCCGGATTAAACACAAACTGGAACCGAGACAGAGAAGGTTTCACGTTTATTTCCCAGTATTTCATGTCAGTAACGTGTAGATATATTTTTTTGTGCGTGTGACTGATTTGGCGGCTCAGAAACAAGGCGATGGTGTCATTTTGGTGCGAGCCAAATGAACTCAAGCGTAGCGTCTGGTGAACCTTTCGCGGAAATGAGCTTCAGGCGCCACACTGGTGAAAAACACAGCGTGCAAACTGGAAACAAAAGGTGACCAATGGCCGCCTGAAAGACATGTTTGTAAATGTACACATTCATACTGAGCTGGTAGCAGACCAGCCTGATCGTATTATATATTACATCTTTATTTATCTTTTACATTTTTAAAAAAAATTATTAAATTATAATTTTTTTGATTAAAAAAAAAAATTTATTAAATTTTTTTTTTATTATTATTATTTTTCTTATTTAAAAAAATTTGATTTTTCTTGTTAAGTTTATCCACAAACACACAAAAAAAACCCCCGTCAGCATAAAAATGATGAGAGGGCAGGAAATAAATAATTTTGACACTTTTTAAAAAAGAGAATTGCAATGAAAATGTGTGAATCCCCCTTTAGGGAGTGTCTTACTGCCAACTTCCAGCTGATTTCTGAAGGCACATCCAATAATAAGCTGTTATTTGACAGATCACCAGGCGACAGACTATAATTTCATTTGTCAAGTTTCAAAGTTTGCAGCATTTTTTTTTAGGAACATTAAATAATAGAGCAGCTTTTTCATATTTATATTGTCGGCTTATTTTACTTCATCTTACCCCAAAAAAGTCTGGGATGTATTACTACATCGTAATCCCTGCCTCTGCCACCGATCCTTCCTGTTCGTGCGATAACTCAAAAACAATTTCTTGGGGTCATTTTAAAATTCTTTACCCTAACAGTGAGGAAGAACTGGATTGATTTTGTTTAAGGTCGGATGTATATTTCTGACACTAAGGGGGAACTTTTTGTCCAAAAGTTCTCAAATGTTGGTCCAATTCAATCCAAATTTGGTGCATATGAAAAAACTCCAGATCTATTTTGTAATTATCCTATTCACTCGGATATTTCATACTTTACTCACTAGGGGGAGCTTCTTCTTCTTTCTTTTTTTCCACGAAAAACACTGTTTTTTTTCGAATATAACTTCCTATAAACTTATTTTTCAGACGTAACTTCACATTTCATTTGAGGAATTCAATCAGTGGGGTCTGCTTGTACAATGCAGGGGATTTGGGGGATTTCTTCGGGGATATACCTTCTCTCTTGCAGACAGCGTATACCAGGTTCTACATTATATGTCAAACCAAAGCTTCGAATAAAACTCCCCAATAAAACATCCGGCTAACCAGCATGTGTGGGATGTTTTTGTTTACAGGCCTACGTGATGTTTACTCCCACTTAAATGTGGAGACCGGATGCATTGTTTTTTGTTTGGAGAGCTTTTGTTGGATCATTTGTAGACAGTAATGCATTTAAGAACCCTGACAGGCGCCAGAGGACAAAGAGAAGAAAGGAGGGATCACAGAGTTGCGTACATATGTGTGAACACATCATAGCACATGGTTTTAGGTTTTACAAATATGTTCTGTCACCGGAACTCTTTTGTTACCAGTCCGACAATAGGAGCCAGATTTCTTCAAGAGCGCCGGCGCTGACCTCCACACGTTCAGAACTCATCTCTCCTTTTTAAATCCAGCCTCAGATCCCAACGGCTGATATTGTTTTCCTCTTCCTTTGTGTGTAGTTCCTCGGGGGCGTGATAAAAAAAACAAACCCCAAACCAGATGTATTAGAGATTTTCTCAAAATAGAGAATAAGAGTCGTCTGCAGAGGAAGTATTCCCCTGACCGTAGCGAAACATTACAACCAATGACATAACTCCCAGAGGAATACATCGATAGGAGGAGCTTCAAAGAGATTAAATCATCTCCACTCACTTTATTGGACTTATTGGTTAACCTTAGAGTGTACAGTGTTCTGGATTGGTTCTATTGGACTTGGTGATATAATCACAGGTGAAGTTTTTCTCGTCCTTCTTCCAGATGGAGGTTAGGGTTAGGGGTTAGTCTGGGTTAGGGTTAGGGTTAGTCTGGGTCGTCTGGAACATCCTCAGGTGTGTACCATCAGTATTGAAGCTGGTCGTTGCTTTGACTTTGGCACTATCTGGGTTTTAATGTGGTCGCCCAATCCAGATTGAGACTTAAGTGTCATAAATATCAGGATCCATCATCGGCTGTGTACCTCGGGATTAACGGGTGTTTTGGCCATTTACAACCGGACACCCTACCCTGAGGCGGTCCCCCAGGGGGGAATAAGTCCCAGAGTGTATCTAGTGGCCAAATGAGTTTAGTCCACATCAGTGGAAGTTGTCTTTTCTTATCATAGGTGTGTCAATCTGTAATTCCTGTGTTATTACTGTGTTATTACAGTTGCATAAATTACTGGGTTATTACAATTGTAAAAAAAAAAAACTGATCTTGATTTGTGTTGTTACATTAGAATCATTTTATTCATTAAAAACCAAAATCTAGATTTAGTGACATGGATCAAATGTCCGTACTCATAACTCCTCCAATCCGACCAGTTGTTGACAGCGTTGGGTTACACCGCTACATTAAAAGGGATAAATTATGGTCTGCAAGACATGTTGATGCATGTTAGGCATCTACTATGACCTCTGGCTGACCTCCAGGGGGCATCTTCCTGTGTTCCATACACCGCACAACTCCAGGGAGCATCCAGTTAACCTTTAATCGAGGTTGGTGTCCGTCCATCCTCATTAATCTCATCGTCTTCATCACTCGCGGTCTCAAAATAATGTGGCTTATTTGGTTGGCACTTGTTTTTCCGCCGAAAGTTGGTGCGTATTCATGAAATCCAAGATACAATCATGATTCTGGGGGCATAACTCTCGCAATCTTTTGTTGTAATGTAAAGAATCGATGTCAGGAGAAGAGCATTATGGGTTTTGTGGGCGTGGCTGAGTTGTTTTCTGCATTTTCCATGGTCAAGTTACTGTTTTTCCTAAGAATATTATAAATCTACTGAAAGGTCTGGGCTTGGTGGTTCTCCTGATGATGCCTATAAATATAAATATATATATATACATTGTATACCATGGAATTATCTTTTTAGTAGAAAATCTTAGGTGTAAAGTTTGCTGAAGCTGACAATGCTGTCTAGTCTATGAGACACAGGTGCTCTGGTGAAGTCGACCGCCCGTCACAGTCAATCATCTAAACATGTTTCCATAGAAACCACACAAAATCCAATTCCAAAACTCCAAATATCAAAAGGCAGAACTACTTACCGTGGTGTGTGTCGAGTTTGGTTCCAGCTAATTGTCAATAATTGCCGCTCAGACTCATCCTGAAAAGCATGTTTCCATGGAAACAACAAAATATAGAATTAGCGGATAAAGACGCGACAATTTAACGTGATTAAATTGTGTTAAAGTTTGATGAAACTGAAATAATGAATAGTTTGTGAGTGATGGCCTCTGCTGCGGGAATAAGAAGATCTTTCCGTTAACGAGACGATATTCTTCTTCCTGCCTCTGTGAAGCCATTGGTGCCGCGGAACCAGCGCCAGCCTCTGTTTGGATTTTGCATTATTGATTAGGAGTGTGAGCCGATGTGAGGGATGGATTTTTTTATAAACGCTGAATGATTTCACCCTCCAGCCCCTCGTCGATCTGTGCCCGAGGATTTGTTTCTTTTTAAGACCAGCCTCGGAGCAGGAGGGAAAAAATCCATCAGCTCTTGTCCAGAGAGGACAGACAAATCGAAAAGACTTACGCGGCCGACAACATCGTTTATCCTGGATTCTCTCACCGGAGAAAAGTCAGATGGTGAAAATGTCCTTCCTGGAGTTCCTGAAGTCGGTCATAAATTAAGAGCCTCAGAGAAATTAGTCACTAATCACAGTCACACACACTCAAAAAAAACAAGGGCTACGCTTTCGTCCCCGACAGCAAGGGTGAATCATAAAAGGCCCCTAATCTCCTGCGTTCTACAAACAATCCCCCTGTTTGATCTCTAGTACGAAAATATGTCCGAAAAACTGTTTTTTTTGTGTGTAAATGCTCCCCTCAGAGGATAAAATGTGAACTGTTAGAGTAAAATATAATATACACAAGATAGATCTCCTTGATTTGGACTAATGAAGAAATAATCTCCTTAATTTTGGAAGAAATACAACAAAATTATACACAAAGTGCATTTTTGACCCCGAAAACCTGCAATTGTGAGTTTTTACAGAAAATTATACTCAGTTCTGAAAAAATGAACAAATAATCAAACAACAAAATCAAATAAACAGATCATGTCCAATAATGCTGGTGCTTCACTGCTATAATAATATAATATATCCATACTTAATATATTTACAAGACAACAACAACAACGGATAAAAGCTGTTTTTGAAAACACGATTTGAGTCTCGCAGAGAAGAAGAGCTGTTGGGTAATTCTTTTGACCACAGCTGCAACGGAATGTTTGTGTGACTGAACAGTCGTAATAACCGTGGCGGTCGGCCTGGTTTCAGGTTTTAGGTTCTGTTGTTCAGATCCGTCAAGTCCAGTTTACCTGAGTGCTAAAATGATGTAACGACATATTTGAGAAGAATCCTTGGACTCAGTTTTCAGATGACCCCCTGCTGTGTCCGGTTCTGAGCTGACCCACCCAAACCTCGCTCATTTAGTCCGATCACCGGGTTCCACCGACTCTTTTTACCAATTTTTACGTATATTGTATATCTTTTTGGATTTTTCTTCTGTCACTTTATTCCATTTCGAACATTTATGGATTTGACTAGTTATCTGATCTTTGACCTTTTCGTTTCACTAATCTTCTATGGAACAGTATTTTCTGCGTCCACTTCAGTCGCAGCGAGCCCGACTTCTATCCCTCCCTGATTCCACTTTGATATTCCAGATCCTTGGGTGATGTGAGACTCAGTCGAGGATTTATGAGAACAGACCCTGAGATCTTTTTTACACTATAAAATCCACTATAAAGATTCCTTTAAAGTTTATTGGTGAGGTTCCCGGAGCGCCATTCCAGTCCATCATGCTTAGAGAATCTCCCACGTGAGGCGATGAAGGGCCTCTGAACTCCTCTCGGAGTAACTCCAGCAGCAGTTTGGGGTGAGAGATGAGAACATGTGACCTCTTTAACGTCTCCAGCAGGATCTCTCATCTTCACAGTGCCCTGCAATCCTCTGTTTTAACAAAATAGTCATCGCTTTTCTCGAACGGCACATTCCGTATCCTCTATCACAACTGCACTCTTCGGTTTAAATCTTTTTTTTCCCTCTTCTTGTTGTCTGAACCCTGTGGGCGTCATCCTGACAGGAGTCAGAGCTATTCCGAGGAGTGTGAATACGAGGAGACGTGTTTCATGATGACGGAATGGGAGCGAAGCCCACCACTATCTCCAATGGAAAACCTATGTGGGGAGGTGGAGGAAGACGAGAGGAGAAGAAGGAGTGGGTGTGGATGAGTGTTGATAATAAGACCCTAGAGGGGGGATAGTGTGTCTGTCAGCCTTTATAGGGCGGCTGAGGTTCATCTGCAGAACGGAGGCTCGCTAATAAGGGGTTACTGGTTCTTCTTCCAAGGAAACCTCTTCCATGCTGTCCTCTATATTGGTCCTGATGCTGTGAGTGGGTCTGTGTGTGATATGGTGAGATGGTTATCGCTCCTGCCGAGCAGCTGGAACCACCAGAGTTTGAGGTCATTGATGAAGGAAGACCTTTGATGACCAACTCTAGAAAGCAACACATATTTTCTCTTCTTTCAGATGTTAAAATATGAAACATCTCTACTCCTTGCATCCTCATCCTTCCACCTGCCTTTCATTCAAACACATGTATTCTGACCTTCATCCCTTTTCTCTCTCGAGCGCATACCTGCACCTCTTCAGGTTTTCACCCACCTGTTGCCTGCTCCACTGACAGATCACAATGTCATCCACAAACATCATCGTCCACAGAGACTCCTGTCTGACTTCATCTGTCATCCTCTTCATCACCGCAGCAAACAAGATGGGACCCAGAGCCAATCCTTGGTGCAGTCCCACCTCCGTGTTGAACCCATCACTCACTCCTACTGCACTCCTACATTTTATTCAACTATAGAATAAAATATAATTTAACCAAGATAGATCTCCTCAAGTTGATTCAAACGCACCAGATTTGGACCGAATCAGACCAACTGTTGTCGGACCCTGGTGGTCTTGAAGAAAATCATGAGCTGAAAACTGTTGGAGATAAAGTGCCCCCCAGTGTTGGAAATAAACAACAAAACTATGCCAAAATAAATCCATTTAATCCTCGCACTAAGCTCGACGTGTGTATAATATTTGAAAATGATCCATGAAACGTTTTTTGAGTTATGGCGTCAACGCCACCGACCCGCGGCGGCTGACGCGACGACGCCTTAATATCTCAGACTTTTTTCGGGGGGATATAAAAAGCAGAACTTTAAGGGTTACATTCTCACAAATGGAGCTGCTGGTATAAAGGTTTGCATGACTCAGTGCTTGCCGAAGAGAGCCCCTCGCTCAATGTCGGTGTCTGTGCTCGAGCTGAAATTGACTCTCGACTTAAGAGGCGAGGACAGGCTGGCGGTCGGCCTCCTCTGATTGCTCGAGACGTTTCGAACACTGACACAATCTTTTTTTCCTATATTGAAAAAAAAAGTAAGTAGCAGATAATGTTGGTTCTGTTGTGACGCTTTGTCTCCACGCTTCATTGACGCCCCTGTATATTTCCGACAATAGGGGGAGCTCTATCTTTCCTGTATCTTATTTTTCTCTGTAGTTCATATTTACTGAGTAGGAGACGCTTTTTTACGAAGAATTGTGTTTTTTGGAAAACCATTGGGTCCAATATAGTCCAAATTTAGGGCAAACGCTTCAAATGAATGGAATTTGGTTTATTCCATTCATTTGAAGCGTTTAAAGCAGGGGATTGGGGGCTTTTCGGGGTCTTAACCTTGCTGTTGTGGACGACAGCGTAGGCTTAGTTTGTAACATTAGACTTCGATCCATAATTAAGCAGGTATCTAATCCCTTGAATTTGTCGCATCCCTTTTATTTATTGATTGATTGATTTTTTCTTTTTCTAAGACATGAAGGAGGTTCTATGCGGTCTCTTATTGGACCTTGTTTACTTTCTCCATTACGCTTATTTTTACATAATTCTCTTACGTCTGTTGGCATTAACATGGCAAAAAAAAAAAAATCCTTACTTATGGAATTGGACTTTCTCGATAGGCATGGTTAATGTTTGTTTTGACTTGTGGGGTCCTCCAGGGCACCATCATTGGTCCCTTACTCTTTTGCATAAACCTGCTGCCCTTTATTCGTATCATAAACAGGTTCAGTCACACTTTTCAAAAAGAAAGAGTGAATGAAAATGTGATCAACCCAACAGTTGAGCCGGACATTAAAGGGTAAATAAATGAGGCAGTTATTTATACAGGTTGAACCAATTGTTGGATTTGAATGAAACTCCTCAGCTGGATCTTCTGAGCTGTTGTTCAAAGCTTTACGTACTTAAGAAAACGAATTCTGCCTTTTATGTCAGTCTGTTCTGCATCTAGTTAGTAAAAAATAATGGAAACGATGGATAAGTCGCTGACGAACATTTCCCCAGTTCAACTTCAGTTTACTCTTACCGGCTACGTTTTTCAGCATCCGTGTCCCCCTGAAGGCGACTCCGTGTGTGTGTGTGTGTGTGTGTGCGTGTGTGTGTGTGTTGGGAATCTGAGAGCGTGCAACCAGGAAGGTTTTCCCACTCTCCACTAATTGGGTTCATTGTCTGACTCTTTCTGAGCCCTGATTGTGGCTCCGTGCCGTTTTTCCATTGGAGGGACGTTGGCGACACTAAATTCTGCTTAGGTAAACAATTTGTTTGTCAATAGCTTTCTGTTCCTTACAATCACCTCACTTATATGAGATTTATATGCTAATTTATTATTTGTGACTGTAGTTTTATGTGATTAACTATGTAACTGAACAGGTTTAGTTAATATCGACATTATATTTGTTTTTACTGCTGATTTACTTTCATGTTTCGTAGCCAACATGCTGACCGTGTTTTTCACGGCAAAATTCTTGCAACCAATCCCCTGCGTTATACAAGCAATTCCCCTGATTGAACTCCTCAATTTAAAAACAGTGATCATTTGTCAAAAGCTCCAAAACACAACCAAATCTTTCCCAAAGTGAATCCAGTCCTTCCTGGCAGTGAGGTCTACAGATTCTACAGATTTAACATTTGAAAGTTTTTGGGGTTATGATTAGTTGACCGAAAGTTTTCTTTGCGTTTCTTTACAAAAAAAAAGAAGCAGCTTATAATCATTCAAAGCGGCTCCACTTTGCCTCGGAACACATTTTCAAAGCTCTATAATTAAATACCGTGAAAGGGTGACATTGAAAGACTCTTTTATCCACTAGAGAAAATAGTCATATTCTACCATTCTCTGAGAAACAACGACAACAACAGTTCTTCTCAGCCCACGCTGCTATCTTTGTCCCCATTTTGCTTCCCCTGGTCACAACGAGATGATCAATGGAGGTTCTGGTGAATTCTGGCCTCCGGGTTGCTCGTACTGGCAGACTCCCTGATGACCTGCGAGCCCGACGGGTTAATGAGAAGCACAAGAAATAGAAAGCAACCCGGGAGACGGACAGGAATCAACTGACAATCAGCGGCGACAGAATGGAACCCCTGGAGAAAAGAGGAGCACAGAGAGACATGAAACGATGAAGGAGACGCGGGCAATGAAGGGCAGACGGAGGCGCTGGGTTGGAATTTTCATATTTTGAAATCTGGTCCTGTTGAATTGTATGAGCTCCACATACGTAGGTTTGACAGCTGAGATGATTATTTCTGAGTTTGCTCCTAAAAAAAAAAAGAAAAAAAAGGAGGCCATGAGTCATTCCAGCATCTCGGTATAATTAGCGATCCTGAAAAAATCCTGAAAGTCCGTCGGCAGAACTTATCTTCTCAACGCTACAGAACGGTTTTTGTTTTTTTTCAAGAGACTTGTTAATGTGACACAACCAAACATACAGTCAAAAAAAACCTTAAGCCTAATATTTCAAATGTATGTATTTTAATTATGCTCTGGGCCCGGTCATCAGCTGGTAGGCAAATATATCCTTTACGTTCTTAACAGAATTCAAGACGACCTCTGCTGCCTCATGGTTGACCTTTATGGGTATATTTGTCTTATGATCTGGGATCTCTTAAGTCACCGAAGTGAAGAGAATGAGGTATGAGGAAGATACAAAGTCCGAATGAGCAAAGGCGATAACATGGGACTTTTTTTCTACTAATGTGCAGAACACTAGCAGACAGTCTGCTCCCACTTATTCTTATTTACGTTCTGTCGATTGTTCAAAACCCAGTTTCGATATCTGAAAACACTCCCGTCAGGATGTGATGCTAGTGGAAAGACTAGCTGGCGGGGCTGGGCCACTCTGGCTAAAACGAGAATCGCAGTTTTTTTTTAATTAGAATTGAGATCATGATTTTCTCCACCATTAAAAAAAAAAAAAAGAAAAAGAAAAAGTTGTTGTAGTCAACTGGGCGAAGCTTTCTGACGTCTCAAGCCCCATATCGTAGAACAAGGAGACCTCTGGCTATTATACTAGATAGCTTATCTTAGCGCCGGCTTGTGTAAGATAACCAAAACAGAGTTTGGACCGAGTCTCAAGCAGAGAACAGAATCTTTATCTTTAACAGCCAGAATAAACACACAGCCTTAGTCCTAAGTGGCTCCACGTGAATACAAAAAAAAAATCCACTTCTAACAGGACGGAGGCTCACTAGAAGGTTCTCATGTGACCATACCATCAAACTACAACTCCCACAATCCCCCATGGCATGTTTACACAATACCCATAAGGTCGTCTTCTTAAGGGCAAGACCTGAGTCCTAACAGCGAGTTGGAACACAATCGACTGTTAACCAAGTTTAGTAAATTAATGTTTTTCCACCACTAGACACTAGGGGGAGCACTTTCTGCTGAAACTGTAAATGAATCTTCATTTAATTCATCTGGTTCTCACCTGCGTAAACGGGGTTTTCTTCTGGATTCATTCTTTCGTTCTCATTTGTATCTTTCTCTCACTCTCTGTTTGTTATTCGCCCTATGGTTTCTGTCGTCACATGATCTAAGACTGCGCTCTCATTGGCTGAGGGTGAAAGATACAGGCTCTGCTTTTGCTGCAGCTCATGTCATATAATTAAAATCACATATGCTTTTAGAGTTGAGATTGTGATCTCAGACGATTTGGCATCAAGCCCCTCATTATTCACCCTCACAGGACGTAATGATGGTAAAGTCCTTGTTTCAGCCACTACAGGGAGAAGCTTGGCCCGTGGGTAGAACTTCTGTTTACATCCCCTGTCTGGAACAAAAGAACAGCCAGAGGAACTTTGACTCTGGCCTCCCGGTTTGTCTGCCCCTTTTTTACACTTATGGCTACAACACATTAATAATCAGCAGTAAGGCTAATGCCTTAATGCGTGGATTCCCACCCACTCTTCCTGTGATTTGAGAGACGTATGGGTTCAAGATGGAGGTGGGCCTGCACCAAGGATTGGCCCTGAGCCCCATCGTGTTTGCTATGATAATGGACAGGCCCAGTTTGGCGTCTTCGAGACACAAAGACCGAGAGGCCAGATTGAGATGGGTTGGACCCGTGAGGAGGAGGGATAGTGGATCTCCTGGTAGGAGGATGCTGGAGATGGAGTCGCTAGGCAGGAGAAGGAGGGGAAGACCAAAAAGTGCTTCCCACTTGGGTGGAGTAAAAAAGTGAGGAAGATGCTCGTGTAGGCGGCAGTGACGGAGGCCTGAGAGCTCCTCCCACGCCCGCGCCTCCCTCCACCCCTTCTTTCACCTCCTGATCGTTTATAAAGGGCGATGAGCCGGACAGAACACGTATTCACACGCATGCGTAGACATCCTGTCATCCTGCCGGGTTCCCCGCGCCGCTCAGCTGGTGTGACATTCTGTTCCTAATGTATGGGAAAGGCCACATGTGAATACATTACAGCCGCAGCCGTCGGAACCGGTTCCAGCAGCATCCACGGACCTTTTTAAAAGACACACTTGTCTGTCGGCGTAAGGGAAGGTTCCCAGGGTGAGAGTTTAATCTGCTGTCCAAATGTAAAAGGCGTATATTAAAGCGGTGTGATGCCTGCAGGAGGAATCCCACACCGTGTGATTGACTCGCTTCATCTTCTCAAACCGGAGTTCAGTTTTTCGAAAAGTTTCTGTTGACGCGATAACGGAAGAATTGTCTCTTTTTAAAATGATGATCTTATTGACTAAGACAAAACGCCCGGTTTTTGACAGACTTCCTGTGGATCATTGTTGAAATGTTGGGCCAAAATAGACTTACGTACGAGGAAGAACTGGCTTGTTTTCTTTGGGGGAAAGGTTGGTTGTATATTTCGGCCACTAGGGGATTTTTTTTTTATCTTCAAAGAGATTTCGGGACATAATTTCTCAACCAATTATTCCAATTTTGGTGCATATGCATAAATCACATTTTACTCTAATAGTTCCTATTTTACTCACTAAGGACAGTTTGTTTGTTTTTTTACAACAAAAACTCTTCCGAAACACTTTTTTTCGGAAATAACTTCCTGTTAGTCCGATTTAGTCCAAATTGGGTCCATATGAAACGACTCAAGGAGATCCATCTTCAGTGTGTGTTCAATCCAAAGCAACTGGACTTCAGTCCAGCACCTGGAAGAGACTTCGTCTTCAGTTCTGATCTGAAGAAGGGGGACTGCTTGTACAACACAGGGGATTGGGGGCTTCTGGGGGATACATCCTTCCTGTCAGGGACGACAGCAGGTCTGGTTTATCAAGAGTCTGTGAAGATTGACGTCTGAATGTTCTCTGCCATCAGCCTCACACACATTTCTCCCTCACCTTCACCTGACAACCAAGTATAGTAAACATGTGCACACACACATATTCATGCATGCGTGCAAACACACACACAAATACACACACATTTACACACACACACACACAAACTTGCATGCGTGCAAACACACACACAAACACACACACAAACACACACACATACACACATATGCATGCAAACACACACACACACACACACACATACAAACGCACACACATATGCATGCGTGCAAACACACACACAAACACACACACAAACACATACACACACACATACACACATACAAACACACACACAAACACACACACAAACACACACACAAACACATACACACACACATACACACATACAAACACACACACAAACACATACACGTACACACACACACACATACACACACACGCATATACATACGTGCAAACACACACACACCAGAGTAGCTGTGAAAGGTCGGTTGAATGCCAGTTTCGATGCAATGTCTCTCCGGTCCGTAACATGATCCCCCCCGCCGCTGCGCTCATCAATTTTACATAACCTGTATAATGTATGTGTGTGCGTGTGTGTGTGCGTGTGTGTGTGTACAGGCAGGTATTGCGGTTATGGGGCTTCAGAGGCTCTGAGAGACGGTGGAGGAGTCACTCTGAGGCTCCTCTCTCTCATTAATCTGCTTGTTTGCCCGTGTTCTGCATCTAATCACTTTCAGGTGACCCACTGGACTTTAAGTTATGAAACAGACCCACAGTTTCCCCACTGAAGGAGAAATGACTCAGGAGATTCTTTTTAGCATCAGTATGGCTCCACTCTTTGATCCATGAAATGAAATGTGCATCCGGTTCCCCTTCCTCACTTTTTTCAGATGTTCTTAGAGCTTCTGAAGACTCTAACATAAATATAAAATGAAGTTACGGACAAACCATTTCAAACACATGACGCTCAAGGGAATGATAACATAACGCCGCCGTCATTTTCCACATCCGATCGACAAGAGAGCTTCATATGATGTGACATTTGGTGTCGTGAAAAAGCGTCGAGTCCTCTCCTGATTGCGTCCATTACTTTGTGTACCTCAAAATAAACATGGAGGCGTCTTCAAACTAGACTTGAAACAAAAACGACTAGCGCAAAATGTATCTTTTCAAATGAGAATTCTATTTGCTGAGGCAAAAAGCCCCCTAGTTGATTCAGTGACAAACAAACTCACCATGGATCATTTTAAAATGTTCTAACCATATAGACTGTGGTGCGAGGAAGTACTGGATTGATTTTGGGAAAGGTCGGTTGTTTATTTCCAACACTAAATGGAGCTTTATCTCCGGCCCAATCAGTCCATATTTGATGCATAGGAATCAACTGTTGAAAATCTTCTACCTTTATTATATCATAATTTACCCACTAGGGGGAGTTCTCTGATGAAAAACACTGTTTTTCAAACAAAACTTCCTACCTGTTTGTCCAATTTAGTTCAAATTTGGTGCTTAGGAATCAAGTGGAGGAGATCTGTTTGGTGTATATCATGTTTTACTCTTATAGTAAGACTTATATTTAATCAACATTGGGGACACCACAGGAATTTATTAAAAATATGCAAATTAAAAATTTCTTTTCATTGTGATGAAATTAAAGGGATCAAAAAAATGTATTTAAAAACCAGGAATTTTAAACTTTCACAGATTAAAGGTAGTTCGTAATCATCAGTCATCTGAAGAATAGTTATTCCCTTTACTTACAAACCTGCACACACACAAAACCTTCCACCGGTCCGTTCTCACCGAAACACAAGCCCCTCGCTCCTCACTCAATCTGTGGACTGAACCTTTTCTGCTGCCCTGCTGGGAGCTGAGGGGGGAAACCAGCAGGGGGTAAGATGCAGGGAGGGATGCAGGAGTTTTCAACAGACACGCCCTGCAGCTTTATGACATCTCCACCGCGCCTATTCTTGGCTCAGTGCAAAAAAAAAAAAAAAAGGTTGCGTGTGCGGAAGATGTAAACACCTTATTTTTCACTAAGTCCACCTGTGTGGAACATCTGGGCCTGCTTCCAGCCGGTCCACTCAAACTGGACGGACATCTTCTCTGGTGTTCTGAGTTAAATCAAGCCGCTCCTCACAGTTGGTCACAATCTCCTCGTCATCCTCGCGAGCCTTTCAAGTGGTTTAATGTAAGCCGCCACCTTTCCTGAATCTTCTGGTGCTGAGAGAACTTTTGTCTTCGTGCGGTAGCTGATTTCTTTCCTCCGATACGTCTTTACTGTTATTTATTTTTGCCCACTTTGAGCCGACTGAACAAAGTATTTACACAATAATGACAGGATGAACTCAGATATGCATTAATGTATTTCCCGCCACCTTGATGAATGTGAGTCCATCGTCCAGCTTTTCCTCTCCACAGCAGCTAAGTGCTAAATTCCTCAGCTGTTTGAACAGCAGGACTTGGCTATAAAAACTCTGCCAGCTGCTGCCAAAAAAAGGTTCTGATCAGGGTTCTGAAAGGGAAGAGACGACCTGGTGTACGTGTGTTTTGGACCAAAATGACCAAAAAACTATTCAAACAGATCTGCATGAAACATTTACCCTAACCGTCGTGAGTTAGGGAAATGTTTTGTTTTTTGTAATAATTTATAACCTGACAAACTTATTTGCACGAGAATTGCCCCAGAGGTAAGTTTGGGCATGTCCTAGTTTTATAATCTTTGTATTTTTTTCATCTTTTTCCAGTGTTGTTTTTACGTAACCCTTTCATGTCCACAGCTAAAAAGAAAAGGAAAATAATTCTTTTTGCAGATTTTATATTTTGTGGCATTTATTGATTTAATATTTCTACCTTTACCATAAAATCACAATTTGGTCAAGCATGTTTTTAAATATTACAAATATTTCATATCTTATTCTTTTTTAGTTATTTGAATTAAATGTGGTCCACTTTTTTGGTGAAACATGTTTTTAGAAAACTATTTGACCCTTATCGGACTTTTTTTTTTGGTCGTATAAAGTAACATTATTCTGTTCAGGAAGTCCTCAAATGCTCAAATATTCCCAAAAGAACCCATCCTTCGCATCAAATAAGACTTTCTCTATAGCCGTGGTTAATCCCTCCTCCTCAGTAGCCCTTTTGGCATGCGGTGTGCCTCAGGGCTCCGCCCGCGGCCCCTTACTCTTTCACATATACAAGCTGCCACTGAGTAATACTATAAAGAGGCTCATTCATATTTGCCAATAATTAATAGTGACTTAAAATTAGATCAACCAAACCGCTGAACATTAAAGTGTTATTAATGGCGTTGGGGGGGGGGGTTTTCAGAGGGGGATTCTGCAAATGGAAATTAGCCCGAGGCTAAATCTGGCAACTGGGCCTCATTATTTCTTACTCTTCTATTATTCTACACGTTCCCTGACAGATAAATACATAAATAAAATCAAAAGAACCAAAGAACACAGTTGAAAATCATTATAAATGATGTGCTATAACTTCAAATAATTCCTTTCACATAACTTGATCTCATATTCATATAAAAACATGTTGAAAATGTAAAACATTTTCACAAATAACATTCAATTATCGACAAATTCTGCGAAAAAAACAACAACCCTCAGATACAGAACTAAAAGTTAAGTGTAAGATGAGGATAAATCCTTTACCCAATAGTTAAAAAATATGATATACATCTTCTAATTAACAGTTTTACCAGGTAGGTCTTAACTGTGTTTAAATGCAAACACATAATATTCATGCTTGTTATGAAAATCTTCATAAAATTTCCTTATTTTTC
Organism: Lophius piscatorius; assembly: GCA_009660295.1. NCBI lineage: Eukaryota > Metazoa > Chordata > Actinopteri > Lophiiformes > Lophiidae > Lophius > Lophius piscatorius. Next base: position 391,585 of record VRLP01000063.1, read on the forward strand.
ATTCAAAAATATCCCCTTCTTCTGTTTCACTTCCTCCTTTAACTAACCTACCAAACCAGCCGGGACATCTCTGAAGTATTTATGAAGCCACATGGAGCGGAGACAAGAAGTTTTATTAGTTTCGCTCAGTCCTTGCATCTCAGTTTTGCTGCTGGGTCTAATTATTCCGTGTCGCCTCCTCTGCTCCCTTCGGTCGGCACCTTTCCCCGTTCCTCTCTTTCATTATGTCGCCATAAAAGTTTGGACTGATCGATCTTACAGCTGCTTTCTATTTCTTACTGCTCAGTCTCAAAGATGAGCAAGACCCTCCGCTCCACCGCTCTAGTTGCTCTGTTTAGCACACAATGATATCCTTTCAGCAAACGGTAGCGATGATGATTTTGCCACATGATGAATCAACTCAGCACAAACACACCGCACGACTCTACCATGACTACTAATCATGCGTCTGTACGTTTTCTATATTAGCATATTAGCAATTGTTTGCATTTGTCAACACGTCTCGCGTCCCGTTCTTCTTCTTGCCTCTTCCGCCTGGTTTTGGCGGGTTATTCTTCATGCTCTGTGTTCAAAATGAAACCATCAATCAGACACTTCAGCTCCAACCTCTTGTGTTTCTGAGTTTTCAATAAAATCAGTGGAGATATCTGCAAGAGTGAAAGGGGCAGCAAACACTCGAGTCAACTTTTTTGAAAGGGAAGTCGGTAAAGAAAGTTTCATTTATTCTTCTTTCAGGTGAGATAAAAGTTGGTGCCGGCAAAGTTTTTTTCCCCTAACCAACAAGAAAAAAAGGGTTAGGTCATTTTTTTATTACCACGTATGACATCATCAATAATCTGATAGAAAGGTGTCAGAACCCGTGAGGGCATCGGATGGCTGTTCGGGCAGAAAAAGGGGCACCTATATATTATTAAGCCGGTGGTTTATGGCGCAGCTACGACTTATCAGTATATGTGTATATGTGTTAAATGTACGGTTGTGAATTCTCCATACAAGCGCTCACTCCAATCACAATCCAGCTCATTGAATTCACACTACTGAATCAGAACATTTCGAGGACCCCCCTTTGAAAACGAGATGGTTTCATCTCAAGGGGCTAACCGTCTTCCAAACACACGTGGATTTGCGTCGGCTTCCACATGCAATTATTATTTCCCCGTAGATAAAAGAGCCATAATTAACTGTTCCCACATCAGCTGAAGTTCTTCATGGGTGTCCGGGAAGTCGCCCCCGTTTCCTGTTGAAGCATCATCCGCTGTCTGCAACGAATTATTCTGGAATATTTGTAGTAAGAAAATAGCCACTGGTTGGAGGAATGGTTGGACGTGACCTTCATCTCCTGAGAGGACAGGAAACACACACACATATATATATATTCACTCATTAAATCCAAAATTAAGAAGGAAACTACAATATATGATATATTATATAAATAAATAAAAAACGATGGGGTGTATGAATATGAAGTGAAATAAAGATGCTCAGTAGTTGGTACTAGATATGATTCCCCATTTTTATCAGCTGACAGCTTCGGTTCTGCCGCCGCTGCATGGAACAGAGTAACGAGAGCGAGAAAGTCTGTCGGCCTGTGCCGGATATGAAGCGCATGAGAGGACGGTTAAACCAATTAAGCCTGATTCCAAAGACCGATGCTGCTGCAGTCAGACGTATGGACGCGATTGTGCGTCTCTTCATCTCACACACACACTACGCACTGCCAGGCCTAAATTATCGCCCAAGGAGGCTCCAGACCAAACAAATCATTCATCCTGATTTGATAAGAGCGGAGCGGCATTAAAGAGGCTCATGCTGGGCGACTAGAATGGAAGCATACGGAGGCACAAGACCGGCGCCTATCCGCCAGCTGAGGCTGTTCTTGAGACCATCCTGTCGCCGTGGCACCTGATCCTCGCGGCCATCAAGTGGATACGGACATTTACGCTAACAGGAACTTCAAAGTGTGAGTTTGAGATGCAACGCCTCATGACGAGTCAGGCTAACGAGTCAGGATGGATGTGATTATGCTAATTATCGCAAGTATTTTTCATCCTTACATTTTTTCATCTTTATAATACGACCCAGGGGCAGCATGTGTATACTAAAGAGTAAGGGGCCAAGGATGGAGCTCTGGGGGACGCCACAGGTCATAAGGGGGCCACAGATGAGGAGGCATTAGCCATGACTTTTACTGAATTATATTATTATAATGTATAAAAGCATGTGGGGACTCACTACACAGAATAATATAACATGAAACAACCCCAAAAAAATAAAAGTCGAATTAAAGTCAAATACTTTTCTAAAATCATGCTTTAACAAAACAGTGAAGAGGTTCCACTTCATTATGAAGGTCGTAACGGGGGGCTTACGCAATTAAAACTAAAATTAGACTGTTTTCCATGACATACAAAATTTCCACATGAAATTATTTCACGTCTTTTTTTTCTTCTTTTTTTTTACTGATTAAAAACATGCTTGACCAAAACGATTTGCCATTTTACGGAAATCAAAAATATTCCAAGAAATCGTCTTTTTATTTGTTTTTTCTTTTACTTAGAACGAAGAATTTCAATTAAAAATGCAATCATAGATAATAAAATCCCACTGTCTTATTATTATTCATACTTTTGACCTATGATCCTTCGAACTCAGAGTTTTCTTCATAATTTTCACATAGTTTTTAAAAAATATATATATATTAAATTGCAACGATACCATCCAGGAATGCTTGTTCTGAAAGATATGTGGGTACCGACCCGATCCGAACCTGCTTTTATAATTCATGTCTGTTCTCCTGTTTCTAGTATTGGAGTCGAATATTATTCGATAGCGTTTCATTTTTTTTGTGTCACAATTTGTCCTGATATTCATTTCACTCCTTTTTCATTGCTTTCCAAATGGTCACGTCTGATTTGATAAGTAATTTGCAACATCAGAGCGTTTTTGTATTTCATGCCAGAAACTCATCTAGTGCTGCAGCACGATGTGTGGGCATTCCCTTTAATGCCTTTTTCTCATCATTTTCCAATTCCGCTCTCGTTCTCACCCACAGCTGCAGATCAATTCAAGCGTTGTCGTTCTCTGCTGCCCGTCCTCCGACCATTCCTCCTCTTCCTCTTCCTCATGTGTCCGTCGTCTCACGGCTGGATGCGGCGTGACCTCCTTGAGGCCCACTCCAGGAGGTGTGACTGATAAAGACACACAGATAAATAAATCCACAGATGATCTCTTTTAACCCCTTACTGGACCCACTCAACTGTTTGGTTCTGACTGAACGTGTTCATGATATGACCCACAGGCGGCTTATAGAAGCTAAAGACTAAGGGGCCAATGATGGAGCCCTGTGGGACACCATAGGTCAAAAGGGAAACCAAGGCGGAGGCCATAAACAGAGATATTAAGAAAGTCCTGTTCGATAAGAAGGACATTTTTGTCAAGTCTGTGAGGATTCACTACACAGAATTACGTAATACAACGATATATAACAAAATATATAAAAAGAATGATCTAATAAGCTAATCTAAAAAAAACAACAACAGACTTTTTCCCTTGAAAAGTCAAATTTTGTTTGAAATAATTGAGTGAGATTTATTTTTATTTTTTTAAACTTTAAACATATGCTTGATGAAGTTAATTATCATATCAAGGTTCTTTAGTGTCTTAGAAATTCAATTAATAAATGTCCTACCGAAAAACATTTTTTGTTGGAATGGAGTGGAATTCATTTTTCCTTTTCTTGGACCGGACATTAAAGGGGTTTTAAGGGCGAAGGAGTCACCCTTCATCATCGAAAGTAGACGTTCTGACCCTTCGTAGGACGCACCTAAACGTGACGGCGGACCCTCCTCAACGACATTACCCTCAGCCTAATGATGACGAGGAGACGTAATGGTCATACGGTGACATAAATCTCTTATTGCCCTGAGCTTGTTTTTCCTCCGGAGGCATTCCATGAGGGTGAAAACATGTGACAAGCAACAAACAGACCCACATTGACTCCACAGGGGGAATAATCTCCCATGAGCACCCTCACTCTCCGTTGGCTCTCCCTCTGCGTGCCGCTTGTTGTCAACTCCCGACCCACATCTGCCTCCACTCTGGTACGGTGAAATGTGGACCCCTCATCAAAGCAGCTGCGATAGGAAGGGAGGGAGGGGGGCGGGATAAGAGGGCGGGGGCGTGGGGGGAGTGGATGAAAATGGGAAAAGGGTAAAGTTGGCTGGGGGTTAGACGGAGATGAAAAGGAGATGCTCTTTTGTACCGCAAAATGTGATGAAGATCCAGGTCAAAGACCTCGGCCTCCTCTTCTTACCTCCACCAACGACATCATCAAAAATGATTTCTTCCTGGGGCATTTAACCTCTTCCTCAGCTTCCCCTTTGATCTGTCATGAATCCCAGGGCTCCATCTTTGGCCCCTTACGCTTTAGCATTTCCCTGCTGCCAGTGGGTCGTATTATAAACAGGCTCCGCCCCATTTTTTCATTCATTCAGAAATAGTGTCACGAAATGTGCTGAACCAAAGAGTCGAGCCGGACGTTGAAGGATTAAAATGACATTCAATAGCTGAGATTGTTTGTACGTTTCTGACACTATGGGGAGCTTTATCTCGAAAAGTTTTTTGGTTTTGGTCCGATTTAATCCACATTTGGTGCGGATGAATCGAGAACTTCTATTTTCTCACTAGTGGGAGCTTTTTTAAGAAGAACACTTTTGTTTTAACATCGCTTGTACAACAAAGGGGATCGGGGGCTTTTTCAGGGATATACTTTTGCTCTTGGAGATAACAGCGTTGGCCTATTTTTGTGCATACCCACTCGAGGATGCCCCCCCCCCCCACCCCGTAAGGTGTCGGTGTCCTCCTCACCGACACCTTACGTGACATCGGACGGGAGGAGCCTGGAGTGTCGTTAACGGCCAGGGAGAGTTAGAGGTGGACAGATAATGAAAATGAGACGGACGATGCCCGGAGAAGAGGCTGGACACAGTGAATGCAATGGGCCCTGTGTTTCGTCCGAGACTCGTTCTGCGGTTCTGATTGTCGTAAGCGGCCCACTCGTCGTCTGAAGGGGAGCACGACAACGCCGCTGCTCTACTCTGAAACCCATGATTAACCTTTGCCAACGAGAGCTGGAGGAGGTTATGTGATTGCTGCCTTTTGTCTTTTTCTTTCTTTGTCTCGGGGTGTTTTCAGGCAGGATAAATCCCAACGTTTTGAATGGATTTTTAATTAAATTAAGTGGTGAGGTGGCTTCTGGGTAGACAAAGACGTTGCAATATTTTGAGGCCTATATTGAGGATAGTATATTTCTTACGAATCCTACTATGGTGATGCCACGGCTGGCCTTTGTCCCCTGATTGTCTTGGTATGACTAGGACCCTGCTTGGACTTGGTTTTAAAATGCATTTTGGGCGATCGGATCGCAAGCGGTCTGCGAGACACATCGCTAAATACAAGTGTACGACCTCCATCGACCTCATCCGGTCACTCAAACTACTCGCTGAGGTGCTCTGAGACGAGTTTGACCACATATCTTTTGTAGTTTAAACGTCAATGTGTCCTGATGCGTCTCCGACGAGGATGTAACAGGAAAATATGTAATCAGTGCTGGACACGGGCGCCATCTAGCAAGTCACATATAACTTAATTCCGCTCATATCGACAGTTCAAATAGTCCGCACATGTATATTAGCTCTTGAAACGTCTAAACGTTATTAGCTAGCCCGTGCTAGCTAGCTTTACAAATCTGGCGCTTGACTGACGGGCCTGAAATCTATGCGTAACGCCGTTTGACCTTTTTTTTAACGGAAGTGACGAAACTACGAACACAGGCGGTCAGCTGGACGCGTTTGGAGACGCGTAATAGACAGAGGTGTAAACGGCGTTGTGTCTCGCTGTCCGCTAGTGAACCGATCGCCCGACGCACGTTTTAAAACCACGTCTAAGCAGGGTCGCCGATATTCACCTTCTGAAAGTTCTTACAGAAAGTGAGGGGCTGGGCATGCCCTGCCAATCACAGACAGACAGAGGAGGGCGGGTCATGGCGTAGTAGGAGGCGTAACTTTGCTCGCTGAAGGTGTCTCTCTCAGCGGAATCATCAATCAGGCCATCATTTCTTAAAGGTCGGTCCGGTTCAGTCCGGGTTTTTCTGAGAATGAATCGACTGGAGGAGATTTATCCGGTTCATGTCGTACTTTACTCTAATAGTCCACATCCAGGGATTTCATTAATCCTGTGTACTAAATCAAGTTAAGCGTCTTGTTTTTAGTCATACTTCTGTTTCCCTCGTTGAGGCTTCGCCTCCGGCCATGTGATGTTTACCTCATTACAGATGTGGCCTTTCATCCCCCCCATCCAATTATTATCAGAACACAAATCCAACAACATCCATGACCCAGCTCGCCCTGCACACATAAATAAATGATCACTCTGATGAAACGGACCTCTTTACCTTCCTTTTAGTCGGGGACATCAATCCTCGTAACCGCTGCTCTGACTTCCACAAAAATTGTTTGGGTTTCATTTTTCATGGTTGAATGAATGTTTCGTTTTTTTTTCTTTCTTTTTTTTTTTACCACGAAGGGTTTTATGTAACCGGGCCAACTTTACAGCCGGTGATTCAGCACAGCGGTGCTGTGAGATGATGTTAAGGCTAATATGCTGACTTGCACATTATGAAAATGCTGACACGTCTTTTTATTTGCACGGGCTGAGTGGAAGTGTTTCCAGCGGCAAACAGCAGACAGTTATTTGGGAAAAGGAAGGTTTTCCTTCGTCGGGGAGAAACAGTGTCTCAGTTTGGGCTTGGCTGAAGCAGAATATGACAGAACTGTTCATTAGTACGTCCTGTAAAATCCTTGAGACCTTGAGATCCCCTTGAAAAACTGGTTGAGACACTTCTGACAGTCTTTTCTGCCGTTCTGATCCCGGTTCTTGTCTCCAACGCTAGATCCAGCCTGAAAAGTGGAAACTGGGCAAAGTGAGAGGGAACGCTGGTTATTTCAGTCAACCAAAAGCCCTTTGAGTTTGCGGTGGCGGTTTCATCTCTTCTCTCATACAAGGATGCTTCAGAGCTGCAGCCTGAACGCTGTGATATGATGTTTGGTGCAAACCGGCAACACTGCCGTGAATTTTTGCTTATTTATGCAAATTTTCCATGTATATAACAACCGATGATACATCTATGAATGATATATGATCATTATACATGAATGATCTGATGTCTTTTTTCAACAAATAGGCTACAATCTCTATATGCTTATAATAATTATGTCATCGCCATCGCCGCCACGGAAAAACACGTTTTCTTTTGGGACATAACTTCACGACCGTTGGTCCAATTTAGTCTAAATTCTGTTTTAGATAAATGACATTTGAATCTGTTGATTCTTATATCAGTCAGTAGGGGGAGCTTTTTTTTTTTTTTTTTTTTCCAAAAAAGACCTTTACAGACATAACTTCACGTTTAATTTGAGGAGTTCAATCAAAACAATTGCTTGTACAAAGCAGAGGATCGGGGTCTTTTCAGGGATACAACCTTGCTGTCGGGGACGACAGAAAAGTCCTATTCTGGAATGTAATCAAAGCACAAACCTATAAGTGCAGAAATATGTTTTTTTTAAACAAATAGGCTACAATTTTTACATAATATATGGACACATAGTAATTTATTACTGTTTAATGTTGATTTTTCCGGTAATAAATCCTCACGACGGCCATGTTCTGTTTTTGATCTTCGCTGTTGACGCTCAGACTATTTGTCACTGCCGTGTCCCCGTCTCCCCACTGGGACCATTAAAGTTTCATTTTGCCTTTCCTCAAGTGTAGGTAAACAGACTCATTAAGCAGGTAGTGATCACAGCCGAGCAGCGCTACAATTACGGTGCCACGCCGCGGCAGCAGCATGGGGAAATCAGGCGTCTCTCTGGGGGCGGGCTGCTGCATGAGTGGGGCGACATGTGCAACAGAAGCTAATGGCTATAATGCTGTGTTTATTCCTGCAGCCGCTCTGCACACGTCCCTCACACACCTACACGTACGTTATTCTCAAATGAGGAGTCGAGCCGTTTCTGCGTAGGTGATGAAAAAGCAATTTGGATTCAAATCACTTTTTTTCATTGGTTTATTTGGTTTATTTGGTGCGTTAATAAACATTTCTGTAAATAAAGCAGAGTTAGCCAAAAGGCTATTTTTCATCCGCAGTCCCTGGATAGAAGAAGAAAAAAAAACGCAAGATGAAAACATCATATATGAGTCCTGCAGCATCAAAAGTCCTTCTATAAGTAGATATAAAAAAAAAAAAAAAATCATTTTTCATTTCTATGGGAGCGTTTATTAATTCAATATGGATCTAAATTTTACAATAAAATGACAAATTGTTCGGTCGAGCACGTTTTTAAACAAATAAAACAAAGTCAGACTCATAGAAATGTGATTAGATCAGCCTTCTGGTAAACAACGTTTTTAGAAAAACCATTCGACTCGTATCGGACTTCTTTGGTCGTGTCAAATTACGTAATTCTGTTTTTAAGTCGTCGCATGCTGCGATATAACAAAAATAAAAAATAAAAATCCTACTTATCAAAAAGGGATTTCTCAGTAATGGTTAATGCCTCCTCCTCTGTGGCCTCTTTGACACGTGGTGTCCTCCAGGGCTCCGTCCTCGGCCCCCTTACCCTCAGCATATACTGTAAATGCAGCCACTGGTTCATATTATAAAAAGGTTCTGTCACATTTCTCTGACAGATAGACTCACAATGAGCTCAACTCAACAGTTGAGCAGGACATTAAAGGGTTAAGAACTATTATGGTCATGATAGGAGTTGCTAATCTGAAAGGACTTCTGTTTCTGAACAGCCTTCTGTCTGTGGACAATCTGCACAGCCGGGTGCTGCTCCCTGGTGGCAGAGTGGTAGAATGCAGTCAGCTGATGAGAGCCGCACACCTGCATGTGATTCTAAGGATCAATAGAATATTATATAATAATAAACCCGCTCCTGCTGTCAGGCTCCATATCCATGCTTGAGGCACAGATTTGCCTTTTAATCCCAAATTGGATTTCACCCCCTGGTTTAAAAGGATTAAATATCCCATCCTCCCCGTGGAATCCATTTAGTTCGATTTAAAACTCCCAAAGAGGCTCCGGTGCAGCCGGGGCAGAGACAAAAACCCGGTGGACCGAGGTGAACTTTGTGAAAGATCAACTTGTCACAGTGACTCAGGAAACATCCCTGAGGTGAGCCGTGGGTGACAGCTGTTGCAGCTCCACTGGCACAGGTAAATGCCAGAAACCCCACGTGTTTACACACACACACACACACACACACTGACACACACACAAACATCCATGTCCCTTGCCCTCGAAGCAGCAAAGCATCCTACACAACATTACGCCGACTCAGCGCCCATTAAACCCTAAGTCTAAGGAACACCCATGAACTCTGACCTTTACTGAGGCGCGAGAGGCCTGCAGTCCCTCAGATGTTTCGTTTGGATCTTTTGTGATCTTGGAGGAGCCTTCATGCTGCTGTTGGAGGAATTTTAACTACAGTGGTCCAAAAAAAACAAAAACTAGATGGAAAACTGAAAGCACAGGTCGGTTCACCGCGAACAAAAATATTCAAAGCCGAAAAACTTTATTGTACTTCGTGTAGATTGTTATCTTACCAAGAGTATTCGTCTAATTCATTGTCAAATGATCTTACGTTCTTGGAAAAGTAACATTTCAATGAGATATACGGACGTGTTTTTAGGCATTTGAACATTTTGTCGGGTCAGAGAAGCTTGAAAAATATATCTCAAATGCTCAAAATTAGTATTTCGTGAAAAATTAAAGAGAAATGTCATCTTCAAATGGTGAAATATCACCTTTTAATCTTGTTTCAAACTCATGGTGGTCTTAAATCTAGAAAAGCGTCACTAAATATTTGATTGGTTAAGATGAAAGGATTTGAAAAAAAACAGAATCAGAATTTTTTATTGTAATATGTGCAAAAATGCACATATTACAATAAAAAAACATAAACATAGAAAACTGATACGGCGCAATCTTGCAAACAAATGGGGATAAATGAAATGTTAAGTTTTATCAGGTGAATATGAGACATAAACTTCCTAATGTTAATAATAATAATAATATGATTCAGAACTTTCGTGTTTAGTCAGGGTTGATTTTTTTTTTTTTGCTAGATTTTGTCTGAAAATCCACCAACAATTCTTGAAGAAGCGAGCTGGAATAAAAACAATTTTTTAAGTGATTTCATTTACTTTTGCTCAGCTCTAATGTCGTCAACTTGAAAATAAAATTGAGCCTGTTACTATCTGAAAGTAATGGGATTACTGTGCAGGTTGCCTTCACTACAGTACCGACGTTGACCACCAGGGGTCTATAGAGTAAAGGGTATGTACTCCACTCTACAGAAGTGGCTCAAATAGAGAAAATACACTTCTATGATATTCACCAGGCCTTCTTCTGCTCTTTCTAGTAGGGCACTGTTGCTGTGGACATGTCAACACACACACATATACATTCACGCACACACACACACACACACCTCCATGCTGAATACTGGCGGCACCAGCAGCAGCCGGAGAAAAAGCCCATTCATAAATGACGGTTTTGAATACGAGGTTATGAACATAATCTGTACTTCGTACAAAAAAACCAATAATGTGTGGATGTGTTCACTGACAGTCAGAAACAATCCGACATCTGTCTGTAAAGTTCACGTTCATCGCTCACATGTTCAGCTCGGAGTTCCATAGCTGACCTACCGAGAAGCTGTTCGGCGTTAGAACCTTCCTGGAGGTTCACAGCCAGCCTTCTCCTCCAGAAGCAAACATGCGACAGGCGTGTAAGCAGACGGATTCCGCCATGTGTTGTTCATACTTCTCAATTATGTCTCGTGTCTGTTTCAAGTAATAAGCAGATGTTAGCTTGTCATGCCTGTTGTGTATTGAAATGGTTTGATGGCAGCGGTTTAATGGTTAGCGCTGTGTCTGGCTGCAAACGTTATCGAGTTCTGAGTTTGAAACCGGGGGGTTCGGGTTCGCCGGCTCTCCCTTTATACAGATTTTGGGCGTTTCTGCTGATGGGATGATATGAATTATGTGTGAAGTTTATAATGAGGCTCAGGGTATTTCCTGGAGCACATCAGTCATGGCAAGATTCTCTCCATTTACAGTTGTTCTGATGATGTTTCTACTGATGATGATGATGATGATGAGCATGCATGAACCGTCTCCTGCTAACCATATGCTGTTCTGTGTCTGACAGTAAAGGCGAGGCGGCGGCGATTGAGACGGAGCTGCTGAAAGACTACAGGTTCGGACAACAGCAGCTGATAGAAATCTGGGGACAAGCGTGCGCCATCGCCATCACGAAGGTCCGCTCAACTTCTCCTTTCCACGTCTCTACTGGTGTCAGTCTGTGTCTGGTGGTCTTTATGACTTGTTTTACTTCCTGTTTGCTTTGCACGTGTACCTTACGGTAACTAGGCCCACGCTTTCTTCCCCGGCAGCAAAAGGATGTCCCCGAAAAACCCCAAAGCCCCAGATCGAACTCCTCAAATTAAATGTGACGTTATGTCTGAAAAAGAATGTTTTTTTTTACTCCCTAATGAGTAAAATATGATCTATTGAGTAAAATATGATGAACAAAAGATAAACCTCCTTGAGTTGATTGATATTCAGCAAATTTTTACCAGATCAGAACAACAGTTTGGAATTTTTGTATTGAAAAAACACTGTTTTATAACATAACTACCTCATTTTTCATAATAAAACAATTCCCACTAATGAATAAAATATAAACTATTAGAATATTATACAAGCGAGATAGATCTCTTTGACATGATTCATAATCATCAAATTTGGACCACATTTGGACCAAATCGGACCGACGGTTTGGACATTATTTCTGAAAAACAATGTTTTTTGATTAAAAAAAATACTCCCCCTAGTGAGTATGTGACAATATGAACTATTGGAGTAAAATATGATAGACAAAAAAAAAAAAATCTCCTCGACTTGATTCACATTCACCAAATGAGACCAAGAGTTATGAAGTTATGTACCAAAAACAAGGTTTTTCTTTAAAAAAAACAAAAAAATCAAAAAACAAACAACTCCCCCTAGTGAGTAAAACATGAACTATGAGAGTAAAATATGACACATTTACGATAGATCGTTTGGGCGTGATTCATATCCACCAAATTCGGACAAAATTTAGACTGTTAGGCAGTTATGCCTGAAAAACATTGTTTTTAATAAAAAACTATTTAAAAAAATCCCTCTAGTGATTAAAATATAATTATATTTAGATAAAATGTGATATAAACAAGATAAATCTCCTAGACCTTGAGTCAATTCATTTTTTTGGACCAAATCGTACAATAAGTCTCAAAAACAATGTTTGTGTTTTTGGATAAAAATGCTCCCCTAGTGAGTAAAATATGATATATTTACATTGATATGCACCAAATTTGGACTAAATCAGTTGCAAAGTTTTGGCCAGGGAAACATTTGGAGATAAAGTTCCCCCTAGTGTTTGAGATTAACAACAATTTAAAAGGATTTCCATATAATCCATATTATATTATTTGATTATAAGATCTCTCTCCTCACTCACCAGTGTATCCATGGTAACGCACCCCCCTACCTAAAAGAACTACTCACCCCACTGACCTCAACACGATCCCTCCGTTCTACCCACTCATACCGCCTCCTCCTTCCCCGGACTAAGCTCAGCACCATGGGTGATCGGGCCTTCTGTTCTGCTGCCCCTCGTCTGTGGAATGCCCTCCCTTACCATCTGAGGGCTCCACAGACGACTGACACATTTAAAAAAGGACTTAAAACTTTCCTTTTTAGCAGAACCTATAACTTTTAATTAACATTGCTGCTTCTTGGTCAGGTTTTTATATAATTATTATTATTATTATTATTATTATTATTATTATCGCCGACGTTTCAGGGATGTAAATAACGAGAAGTCAGCAAGAGAAACTACTTTCCTTACTGCTAGAATAAAATCTGAGCGGGATGAATTCATTCTAGTCTCTTTTTATTGCATTTTTTTAAAAACATCTTTTTCTTGATTCTCTCAAAGCTCTTTTTTTTTCTGCTTTCTTTTCTCCGGCTCCAAACTCTAAACAGCAGCAGCCCGTTTACTGTAACTTGCGTGTTTCTGAATCCAGTGTTTAGCATAGCTCTTTCTAGCTGAACTGCGAAACTGTTTTTTATTCTTCGCATATTTCTGGCATTCTCCGTGGTTTTTTTGGTTCTCTCTAACGACCTGCTTTGACTTCACATCGCAATTAAACTGCAAATTGTTTGCGACTGTGGCACAAGGATTTGGCAAAGCCAACTTTCACATGAAAATCCAATCCTCTCTCTTACGGACGGAGCCAAGTCCACAACGGGCGCCGGTGAATCAAAGGAATCCACACGATGTTTTGCTGTTATTGTCGTTTCCTGCTCCGAGCAATCCGACCCAGAAACATTGTTACTGCCTCAAATCGAATCAAATCAAACCGTGGCCTCAACCCACTCGGTTCTGTTTAGTAGCAAACATTTGTCGGGAAAGCAGCGGCACATTCTGTCACTGGCAGCTCCGGTAACGACCCGCGACCCTAATCAGATCCTGTTGTGACTGTCTGGTTGTGTAAGAGGTCAAGAGGTCACAGCTGCTGCTGCTCACGCTTCCCTCATTTGAATGAAGCTCGGCACAAAGTGTCTGATTATTATTTGGAGGGAATGATTCAACTTTCTGTTACATTTAATTCCAAACATTTGAGACGCCCTCCTCAGGGTAGAACACCTGAACTCATTCTGGGGCAGCGCTCGTCAACATCAGCAGTCCAGAACCACAACTCCTCTTCTCTGGGATCTGGACTCTGTCAAAGTCTCTGTCTCTGTTTGTCTCCATCTCTCTCTCTCTCTTTGTCTCTCTCTTTGTCTCTCTCTTTGTCTATATCTGTCTCTGTCTCTCTCTCAATCTCCATTTCGCTCTCTCGTTCTCCCTCTCTCGCTCTCTCTCTCGCTCTCTCTGTCTATCTGTCTCTCCGTCTCTCTCTCTTTGTCTATCTCTGTCTCTGTCTCGCTCTTGCTCTCCGTTTCTCTCTCGCTCTCTCTCTCTCTCTCTGTCTATCTGTCTCTCCGTCTCTCTCTCTTTGTCTATCTCTGTCTCTCTCTCGCTCTCCGTTTCTCTCTCTCGTTCTCTCTCTCTAGCTCTCCGTTTCTCTCTCTCGCTCTCTCTCTGTCTCTCTGTCTCTCCGTCTCTCTCTCGCTCTCTCTCTGTCTATCTGTCTCTCCGTCTCTCTCTCTCTTTGTCTATCTCTGTCTCTGTCTCGCTCTCCGTTTCTCTCTCTCGTTCTCTCTCTCTCTCTGTCTCTTTGTTTCTCCCTCTCTTTCTCTCTCTGTCTCTCTCTTTGTTTTCTCTCCCTCTCTTTGTCTATCTCTCTCTCTCTCTGTCTCTCTCTCGTCCATGGAGTACATGCGGTTACCTTTGACCAGACCACTGGCTGGGTTTAACGCCACACCGGTTTCCTCGGGCTGCTATGAGTCTGAGCTACAAGACAGATGAAACCTTCCTCTTCTGTCAGGAGGAGGGATGATGAGAAAGAGAGGGAATGAGTCAGAGACAAAGAGAGATTGAGAGAGAGAGTTGGGCATGAAATAAAATCAAAGACGGGATAAGAGACGAAGGGAGGGAAAGACTGAGGTGCAGATTTACAACATAAATATCTGGCCATGCCACATAATAGGTTAATAATGACAAAAACATGAATTTTAACCTTTTCTGATGTTCGTCTCTGAGACTTTTAGTGAAAATGCTTTAAATTAAAGACATGCAGAAATACTTGAGTGAAGTATTTGCTTTTATCTCCAATTTCATCATCATCAAACTAAAACCGGGCCTATGATGTCATCACCGACAGCCAGGTCAGTGTAAATATGTATTTTAGCTTAATATTTAGTTTTGTGCTCAACATTTAGGTTTAACATTAAATATTTATATTTAGATATAATATTTAGATTAAACATTTACATTCAGATTTAGATTTTAGATTTAGATTTAGCATTTAAAGATGCATCATTTGATATATATGTTCAGATATATCACATATCACATATAAAAATAAAGTGGCTTTAAAATTTGACGCTGATTTTAAACAAATGTGTCAAAAAAGTTTCTGTTAAAATCTGCGTTTGTATTTTACTTCACCTCAAACTACAGTAATAGACTAAAACACGCAAGATGGATCTCTTAATTATTATAAATTATGGCCTGAAAACATTTAGAGATCAAGCTCCCTCTACTGTTGAAAATATACAACCAACCTTTCTCAAAATCAACCCAGTTCTTCCTCGCACTAAGTTCTATGTCGGTATAAAATACGGAAAACGACCCATGAAACTATTTTTGAGTTAACGCGAAGGATCTTTTCGGGGGATCTAATAGCAAACACATTAGTTGGAGGTTCTGGTGAGAGTACCACCAGAACCTCCTCTCACACACACACACACACACACACACACAGTCCCACATTTAAATGATGACTGCCTTGATTATAAAGCCTCCGAGGGGGAATACCTCTTTGAAATAAATGTTTAAGACACATGTTCTTTCACCCCCAATCAACCTCAAATCCACACCGAGGCTGAGAAAACACAATCAGTATCCTAAAAACACAAATACTCTCTCCTGCAGAACACTGCCACTCTCATGTTTGCACTGGGACAAATGAAACTAAAGTCCACAAGCTCCTGTAAGCTATAGACTAATTTATTGCTGCGTGGTAACAAAAACGACTCCTGTCTCCACTCAGGTGTTGAAAACCCTCAGACTGACACACACACATACACACACACACACACACACACACGCACACACACACACACACACACGCACACAGTCTGGATCTGGTGGCTGCTGCTTCTGGAACATTGAAGGGATAACTTAGAGAAAAACCTATAATCTATCTGGCAACCAGACAACCAGAGGTGTGTGTGGGTATGTGTGTGTGTGTGTGTGAGCGTGTGTGTGTGGTCTACTTGGAGGGCAGCAGCGGTAGTGCGGCAGTGAAATCAGACAGTCTGCATCCCTACTGTAATTTCCCTTAAATAGCAGTGATGTCATGTAGGCCGTGGCGTGCTGCTGGCGGGTGTGGGCAGCGGCGCTCCGCAGCGCCCCGGTCATGTTTGTGTAGTAAGGCTAGCCGCTGGGGGCGGCTGCTGGAGAGTGGGGCCCCAGCGCCGTCTGGTGATAATGGAGGGGGAGAGGATGTGGTGGGCTGAATCTCACAGTCGTTTCTTCTGCCTGACGCTGCTACTCCGCCCGCCTCAGCGTTTACACGTCCCCCGTTTTCACTTTCTTTTAAGAACCGCTGAGTCAGCGGGTAAGATGAGAACGGACATTCATATTTTACTCACTAGGGGGCGCTTTTTTTACGATTAGTTTTTAACTGTTATTGTCCAAATTTAGTGTATTTGAATTGACTTTAGGAGACCTATCTTGAACATATCGTATTTTACTTTAGTAGTTCATATTTTACGCACTAGAAGGAGTTTTTTTTTTTTATACGAAAAACTGTTTTTCAGGCTCAACTTTTTAGCCTTTGGTCCAATTTTATCCAAATTTGGTGCATATGAATCGACGGGAGGAGATATCTCTCATATATATCATATTTTACTCTAATTGTACATATTTTATTCCAATAGTTCATATTTTATGCACTAGGGGAGCCTTTTCTTTTTTTTTTTTTTTTACAAAAAGCAGTTTTTATGGCACAAGTTTTTAACCTTTGGTCAGATTTTGTTCAAATTTGGTGAATTTGAATTGGCTTGAGGAGATCCATCTTGTATTTAGAACAATTTACTCTAATAGTTCATATTTCACTCAAGAAGGGGAGCCTTTTTAAAAAAATATATTTCTTTTTACGAAAAACTGTTTTTCTGGCTCAACGTTTTAGCCTTTGGTCCAATTTTATCCAAATTTGGTGCAAAATGAATCAACTTGAGGAGATCTATCTTGTACATATCATATTTTACTCAGTAAGAGGAGATTTCTCTTTTAACAAAAAAACACTATTTTCAGACAAAACTTCACACTATTTTCAGAATGAACTTAAACAAACAATCAGGTGGTTTGCCTGTCCAACGCAGGGGATTGGGGGCTCTTTGCGTACACCCCCATACTGTGGTGGACGGCAGCTTAGGACTAGTTAAAGGAACATATGAACATATCGACTCTGACAACCTAGAAAAGAAGCAACCAGATCACAAACAGGCTCTTCGGAGGAAACAAAGGAGCCATTCTTGTCGAAGTCTCATCCACATCAAAAACATCGTAAACATCTCCAACGCCGGGAAGCCTTTCACAAACTTTATTCGATTGAAACCCGGTCGTAAAATCTTTGCTTCTCTTAAACAAGACTGTGATGAAAAGAAAAGCCTTGCCAAGGCAGTTTAAGTTTTATTGAAACAAATCCATTTATTTTGGAATGGAGTGTATCGCAGACATGATATATGACTTGGAAGGAAAACGCGGAGCTATCATCACTATTGGCTAACGATCCGATAGGTTTTGCGTTTTGGCCAAGCTATGACCTTTTCTTATGTGATGCATGAAAAGGCGCAGACAATTAGGTCACTTGCAAGTCGTTCCAGTAGCTGTCGGACAAACAGATAAACAAACGCTTCAGCGCCGCAGCTACAGGCAGAAATCTGGTCTGCATCTCATCTTCTGCTGATTGCTTTGGCTTCTTCGCTGATCCGTTTTGAAGGCTCCGTCTCGAGCGTTGTGATGCGAAATCTGTGTCGGGGGTCTCCCGCTTCTCTGGAGGATCTTCGAGATGTTTCCAAACCTTGACTGGACTGAACTGAAAGATTTGGAGGCAGACGTCTATCTTTAAAATCACGCCGCTGACAAAACGCATCAGGGCAAACATTTAGTCCTGATGTTGAAGGAGCAGAGCTAATCTAAGGAAGGGACACAATTCAAAAAATGGAAGAAGGTTCGGAGCGACTGGGATTCTTCCTGGACTCTTCCTCGACCAATCGGAGCAATCAGAGGCGACATTGAATTTTAGGGGGGGATTTTCTTGTACAACGCAGGGGATTGGGGACTTTTTCTTTTCTGGGAAACCCCCCTGCTGTTGTTGAGGACGGACTAATCCGTTGCAGTGATTATAGTTAACAGTAAGACGGTTGGATGTTTCTCTAACATCCAAATTAAACAGTTTGAAACCAACCGAAATCTCTTTTCTCATTACACACATTCGTTTTCACTGTCCTCCATTATTATGCGTCTCTCTTTTCCCACTCGTCCTCTCTCCCTCTCCTCTGTCTTCATAAAAACACTCCGTCCTCCGTCTCATCGCCCGTGATTGATTTCTTCGCCGGGCTGTTCCGACGGAGACGCGATCGGCCGCCTCGTCTGGATGATTCACGGCTCCAGTTATTAAAATCTCCCTCCAGTTACGTTCAGTTATAAAATGCGCCGAATGACCTGTGAGAGCGGAATTTAAAGAAGCTGGGATTTAATTAGTGGGGTTATTTGTGTGCTGTGGTTTCAATCTGATCTCATCTCCGAGGATCCCTGAAGTTGCACAGTAATTGATGGCAGTAAAACCGAAGCGGGCCCGACTCTCGTGACGTGTGTTTTCCAAACAGTTTTATTGGGTTCTAATGGGACAAGAATTCCAGAAGTCTGCGTGAAAAAAAGTTCATGTTCTACCTCCGGGTTTATTTTTAGGAGATGACTTTATACCACGACCTTTACGCTGACGGATAAATGAAAAACCCGGCAGAGCCTCCGATGAGAATCCGTGAAGTCTGTTTACTGGCCTTGATGAATCTCTGGGAAATGAAGTTGGACTCATAATCGTAGCTGACGATAAAACAGACACACAACAAATTTGACTTCTACAGAAGTCGGCCATGCATTTGTTTTGTTTGTTACGGAGGTTTTATTACCTTCTAAACCCGGAAATATCAAGAATATTTAAAAATATTCTGCCGTTTTAAAGTGTAATGACAATAACGGAGACAAAGTTACAAATATTTCAAATTTTTCTTCTTTTTAAAAAAACCCCATAAATTTGTCACATTTATGTAAATTACAGTAATTTGTGTCCAAACTAAAAAACAAAATGCATGCAACAATTTTTTCTTTGTTCCTTGAAGTGAAATCTAATTTGGTTTTATCTAAATGTGTTCTATTTTTACATTTAAACACTTCCTCACTTTGACTCTGACGTCACCTAAACTAGTTCTTTTTTCATTTTATCACACATAATGGAAGGAGTTGTTCCTCCACCAGACCCACGTTCACTTTATTCTATTCTAGCTTTTATTTTTGTCACTCCCTCCCAGGCCAGGTGAGATGTGTGATCCCTCCGGCGGTTCTGGCTCCACCCTGGGTTTACCTTTTACTCGGATGCGCCTGGAGATTCCCCAAAAAGGGAAGTGTCCTGGATGCATCACAATCAGATGCCCTTTTAAAATGAGCAGCAGCTGTATTCTGAGTTTCCCCTATGGGATGTTTGAGCTCCTCGCCTCATCTCCAAGGCCGAGCCCCCCCCCCCACTGGATGAGGGAAGCTCATTGCAGCTTCTAGTATCTCATTCTTTCAGCCACTAGGCAGAAGGATGTAAGTCCAGAGAACTCGCAACCTGCTGACGCCGCAACGAACCCACAGTTCTCTTCCTCTTCATTTGAATTAGGAACATTTTATTCCAGCTGTGTGTTCGGCGGTAGCTGCAGCCAGTCTTTTAAAGTTTTTTTTTCCACCATGCAGGATTGAAGGTGTGAGTTTAGACCCTGACAGTTGAAAAAAAAGTCGTGTTGGGGGGGGGGGGGGTGCAGGGTGATATACGAGCCAATGTGCGGTCGGTAGAGAAGGCGGATATCCAGCAGTCTGCTGCAGCCGGGGCTGGAAAGTGTGTTTTATTTATATATATATATATATATATATAAATATATAAATCAGAGTCCTCTGGAAAAGACTCTGGTATTTTTTCCCGGTGCAGCCAGAACTTTTTTAATGAGACTTGCCTATTTCTCCTAGGAGAAAATGGAGCTGGTGCCATTTTTTTTCCCACCCTGGTCTGAAAATGGACCCGGCGTGCAGCAGGCAGACGCCGCCGTGACACTGATGCTCTGAACGAGACGCGTTAATCAGAGATGTGAATCCTGATGACTCTGGTTTTCTATCGATGACTTCTATGTTCTACCTTGATTATCTTCCCCACCGCCTCACTCATCATCTCCTGCCTCTCTCGCCCCCTCTCACCAGGCCTACCCTCTCGCCTCTCTAGCCAAGAAGCAGCCGACGGTGCTGGTGATCTGCGGTCCGGATCAAAATGGTTCCATTGGCCTGGTCTGCGCCCGACACCTGCGCATGTTCGTAAGTAAACCACGCTGCACAGCGGCCCAACGGAAAAGACGCCGATCGAATCCCCATTGAAATCAATCACGCCACGATATAAAATGGCCGGATGCTCTCGGAGTCTAGAGTAACAGAAGACACAACTGTTCGAACGTGTCCTGCTGCAGGAATAACAGAGACCCCCTGTAGGGGGACGGCGGGGCTTTACAGATTGTCATTTCAGCTCCTGTAAGAGGCTCGGAGAAGTTATCCCATTAACCTCCCTGCGAAGGTTCTCAGACAGTCAGGAGGTCCAGCTAACGCTACTCCACGGTGTATGATGTCATGGCCCACGACGTCGACCCCTCAGGGCAACGACCCACTGATGATTCCACACTGAGTGTTTTTGGAGGCCGGACCAATCCTCTCCAAACGAATAACAGACCACGAATGCAGCTCTTTGTTTTTCTGCCTGTGCGGTTGATGTCATGTACTTCGGCTCCGGTCTCCCGCGTCTCGGATCACGCACTTGCTCAAGTGTGTGATCTTCACTCAACAGTCTAGTATTGTCTCAAATTGAAAACCGCCACAGTGCACTTAATGGAAATGACAGCCACAACATTCGTCCATCTGTTTTTCTGTAACCACTTAAACTCATCAGGGTTGCGGAATGGCTGGAGCCTCTCCCAGCTGACATTTGACTAGAGGTGAGGTGCATCCTGGATAAGTCGCTAGTTGGCCACGGTGCCAGCACAGAGAGACTAACATTGGACTCGGGTGGGAAGCCGGAGAACCTGGAGTGAACCCGGGTGGACACGAGGAGAACATGGAAACTCCACAGTGGAAGACAGAGGTGGATTTGAACCCCAAACTTTCTTGCTGTGAGGCATCACTGCAACCCAAAGCCAGCCACCATATTTAACCCTAAATATCACGTCACTTTCAAAAATGTCTGCCGGCTGTATTGATTGATTGAACAGATCACAGTTTCATGCAAAATGGAAATTACTTAAATAGCTTGGAAACCGTTTGTAAGCCACTGGTGGTGGTGGTGGCCAATAACTCTGCTGAGACTGATGAAATTAGGAAGTCGGTGATTTCTCTATATGGTGAAGATGGCGGAAACCGGTGAGGGCGAGAAAAGTCCAGTGTTCCACCTTCAGTTTTCAGGCCGCCTCATCAGATGTTCAGCTGAAAGGCTTTTATCAAAATCTGTAAAACATTTGTTTTGGCATTGATTCCCTTCTGGACGCAATCCCTCCCCATTTATCCGGGCTCGGGACCAGAACTATAAAAACATTGATTTGTGACCCTTTTGTGGTTGGTGAGGAAGTTGGGTCCAAAAAATAGTTTTTTGAGAAAAAAGAAGAGATCTCCCTGGTGAGTAAAAAAAGACTATTAGAGTAAAATATGAAATTTAATATTTAGATCTCCACGAGTTCGTATTCTCATCCATTCATATGCACCAATTTGGACTAAGTTGGACCAACAATTGAGAAATTATGGCCCAGAAACCTTTGGAGATAAAGCTCGCCCTATGTCAAAAATATACAACCAACCTTTCCCTAATCAGTCCAGTTCTTCCTCTCACTATTCTCTATCGGGTTATAAAATCTGAAAAGGATCCATGAAACAGTTTTTGAGTTATCGCATCAATACGTAGGATCGGAAGTAGGATCTGCGGCCGATTCCGTAATATCCCCGACTTTTCAGTGATACAAAAAATGGGCTAAAATAGTTGAAAAACACGGAATTTTGTCATTTTTTTTCTTCTTTTTTGCACCTTAAAACTCGTTAAGGACAATTTGTCTCCAGCAGATTAATATATATAGATGTATATGTCAATTTTGGACGATAACTTCAAATGTTATTAAGTTAAAAACTCTCCTCTGAACCTCATAGGGACCAACTCTATGGTGGCATAAGGTTTTATCTGAATATATAAAGGTACTTTTTTGCTTTAAGGGTTGCTGAAATGATCTTTAGAGGCACAGACAAAATTTTATAGCGTTTAAAGGTGCGGCGCTGGTTCCCTGCTGGGGTACCGCCGGAGCGCCAAAAGCGTTCGTGCAATCATTATCTCCCATCGTGTCGGACTTCTAATATCTATATGTCATAGAAAAGTTAACACGGACACTCTTACATCTTCGATCTGGCGAGGTGAACTTTGGAAGTATGCGATCTGAGACCCAACATTCGTGTCTGTTAGCGGAGAACTGTTGGATTTGTGTTTCGGAGCGCTCCTGTAGACTTTTCCATATGTGTCTGACACGGGAGATTTACGGCGCACCGAATAAACGTCAATGAATAAAACCATGTTAGATGGACTCTGCTTAAATCTTTAAATCTTTTTGCGTGCTATTCTATCTTTTTTGTCACTTTTATTCTAATGCCTTAACCTTCTGCTTCTGTCTCTTTTTTTTTTTTTTTTTTCTTTCCTTGCCTGTTTTGAAGACTTTTCACGGCGTCTTGAAATGTGCTGCATAAATGAAGTTTATTATGGTTATTCCCAGAATTTTCGCGGTGCGATGCGATCCCTGTCAGCAGGAAGACGTGCAAGGGAAACACGTGAGACGCACGCAACCGTCAGGCCGCCACGCTGAGCGGTAGATGTGATTAGACGGCGCGTATGGATGAATGATCATCTGCAGGCAAACAGGCCGCCGCGCCGCGCCGCTCACATCGCTCACAGACGTCCATGTTCACAAAAGCGAGTTGTGTCGGAGTCTGTCGTGAATCTTTGATGATTTCCACCGCTGGGCTTCGGGGGAAGAACACAACTCAACGGAAGACGCGCACACATTCCTTCATCAAAGCTAATGCTGAATGGAGATTTTACAACAAAAAACAAAAAGGAAAAGAAAATCTTATGCACTTTGGTTCCGGTGTTTTGTTCGTATTAGAACAAGAGGATGTGATGTAACACTTGGCTCACGGCGTTGAGCTCCGGAGGATCGCTGCACGGAAATGTCTTGAGTTATTCACATTATGATGGGTTTGTCGAAGGAGGTGCTAATATTCTCGATGGTTTTAAATGACAGAATAGTCATTAACGTTTCTCAGAGAGGAGAACTCAGGGAGGGTGAATAGGTGAGAAAACTAGGGCCGACGCTGTTAACAGGAGGGGGGGGATGCAGAGACATAGATAGATTTCCTTTGGTCAATTTATTTTGCAGCAAATTTTGACCTAAACCAAATGGTTGAGAAAATATGACCTAAAAAACTAAAGAATTGTTTTTAAAGCTCCCCCTTGTGAGCAAAATATGAACAATTACAATAATGTATGATAAATATACAACATTAATACTGCAGGTCAATTTATTTGCACCACATTTTGACCTAAACGGACCAATGGTTGAGAAAATATGGCCTGAAAAACAAAAATAAATGTTTTTAATCTCCCCCTTGTGAGCAAAATATGAACTATTAGAGTTAAGAGTGAATAATACACAACATAAATCTTGTCGGGTCAATTTAAATGCATCAATTTTGGACTAAATCGGACCGATGGTTAAGAAGTTATATCCAAGAGACATTATGGCCCGAAAGCGTTTGTAGATTAAGTTCCCACAGTGTTGGAAATGGAAAACCAACCGTCAACAAAATCCATCCAGCTCTTCCTCACACTAAGATCTATGTGGGTATAAAATTTGAAAATGATCCATGAACCCAGGTTTGTGCTGCGGACCTCATTAAAAAATAAAAATAAGAAAACTACGAGACCGCCTCCACCCCTGGGAGAAGAGGTGT
This sequence comes from Lophius piscatorius, assembly GCA_009660295.1. Taxonomy (NCBI): domain Eukaryota; kingdom Metazoa; phylum Chordata; class Actinopteri; order Lophiiformes; family Lophiidae; genus Lophius; species Lophius piscatorius. The sequence goes on from VRLP01000063.1 coordinate 415,706, forward strand.
AGAAGTCGTGAGCGATAACAGGAAACGGACCTCGTGGCCTTTGCTTGTTTCAATCTCACGGCTCGGTTCTCTTCATGCTCTCTAACTCTGACGGACGTTTCAGGCTCTTCATCAGGGTCACAGTTTGAGCAACTACTGATGAGGTGGGGGGGGGACGCCGGGGCCACCGGCTGACCCCAGGGGACCCACGTAACACAGAGTGGATTGTAATTGGCTGGGTTAGAAGCTTTATGCCCCATGGAGATCGTGGTGGAGGTTCTTTTTTCCGGTAACATAAGACCTCCTGTAGTTTTAGGTCGAGTTCCTCCTCCTCACTGCTCAACACTTCTGGAAGTAAACCGTGTTTGTTGTCATGAAAGAAGAATTAAATGACATCATGTTATAGAACTCAGAAGCTGCACTCAAAAAAAAACTATTCAGTTTAATCAGTTAAAAAAATATGAACTATGTTCGAATGTGTCTCACTATAAAAAGAAAAATATAAAATAGCAGGAGGTTTATTACAATGATTTTGTAAATCAAATTTTTTCACATTTCATTCATGTTTAATTCCCATCAAATGTTTCCTAACCATCAACAAATTCATCCTGAAATAAGTATGAAATGACTTTATGGCACAAATTTTTGAACTCATTTACTTTTTCTGCTGTTTCTTCGAGGAATTTCTGTTGATTTAAAAAGAAAAAAGTTTTTTTGCGCCAGTCAATATCTAAAGTTTGTGGTGTGACAGCTTTTATTCTTTCTAATTTACAGCTAAAATAGGAATATAACATTCGGTATACTGGACTAAACTAGACCAACGTTATTTCACGAGCCCCCCGCCCCCCCTCCATATATTTCCTTGTTAAGAATACTCCTGCAGGAAGTCATACTTCTTCTTCTGTGGTGCAGCTTTGACTCATTTGAAAGAGTTTCATTCCCTTATTTTTCGAAGCCGCTCGGACCTCTCTCAGGCGAGGGGACGGTGGCTCCCGGATGTGGTGATTTATCTCTGGGACGCTGGATGTAAAAGGTCACGGATCACAGATGCTTCCTGTCGAACATCGCACAACTTTCAAACTTGGGGCGTCTGGATTTCTTCTCCTCTCAGCTTCTACTTTTATAAAAAAAAAAAAAAAGGGGTTTTCACTCTGGAAGCAGCCCGCATAAATCTCCAACCCCTCTGATCGCTGATGCGAGGCCCACTCGATCATGTCGGCGCCGGCTGAAATCACAGGTTCTAGTGTTGGGGTGACGTAACCCGCCCTTTGCTTTTTTGCGTGAGTTTCTATTCCTCTGTAATTCCCCCGACCTCTTCTCTGTTCTCTCATCTCACGCAGGAATATGAGCCCACCATCTACTACCCTAAACGCTCCACCGAGGGTCTCCACCAGGACTTCACGGTTCAGTGTGAGAAGATGGACATCCCCTTCCTCTCCTATCTCCCCACAGAGGTCAGCTGTTTGGTTGTTCACACAAAGTAACTGGTGATGGAAGTTGTTTATTGACACGAAGCTCGATTGACGCATGAAGATTTAATGTAATCCACGCACTTTTAAAAAATATTCTTTGTGTAGGAGGCAAGAGAGGAGCAAGAAAGCAAATTATGAATATTAAATGAGCATGAAAGTTCATCCTCACACCTAAAAGTTGTGAGTTTTATTTGCAAAAACAGAGTTCTTTGTAAAAAAAAGAAGAGAAGCTTCCCCTACTGAGGGAAATATGAACTATTAGAGTGAATAAAACATGACATGTACATGATAGATCTTCCCAAGTCCATTCATCTGAACCAAATAAGGACTAAAATAAAACTGTATTTTTAAAAATCTTTTATAAAGAAGCTCCTCCTAGTGAGTAAAATATGAATAAAAAAAAGATAAATCGTCTCAAGTCGATTCATACGCAGTTAATATGAACTAAATCAGACAAACGGCTGGGAAAATCATTGCTTATAAACTTTTGAAGATAAAACTCCTCCTATTGGCCAAAATCAGCAACTGATCAATCCCAAAATCAACCCAGTTCTTCCTCTCACCGAGGTCTATGGGGGTATAACATTTGAGTTATCGCGTTAACATGAGGGATATCTGTAGCGATGACTATTCCATAATATTCCCGACTTTTCGGGGATATATTAGTCGCCCAGAGGGAAACCTGAGGCGGGTCACTAACGCTAGGGCGCTAATGTTCGTACTGAAAGAGAAGCGTTGAGGTTTCCTTTCGTAACGTCGCTGCCGCCCCAGAGCAACATAAAGCACATCTGCTGCATGAGTCCAGACTCAACTCACCTTTGGTTCATGAACTTCCTGTTTCAAAATTCACTCTCTCTCTTTCTTTCTCTCTTTTTTTTTTTTTCTTTCTTTTTTTTTAAAGCAGAGTTTATTTATGATTAAACTTTAATAATGTGATTTTTGGCGAGCGAAGTCTTTTTCCTTTCATATTTCCAAGAGCCTTTATTTTTCTCTTTTTGAAATGTCCTGACTCAAGAGTTTAACCTCTTTTTGCTTGTTTATATGTTTAAAATCAACTCTGGACGAGATCGATAGAAGGTTTTATTGTACGATGTCCACGATCACGATCACGGTAGAATATAGGAAAAATGAGGCGTTTGATGCCCGATGGATCGGTGGTCATTTCCTCTCCAGAACAGTTTAATTACCCTTTTAATGCACCTGTCTGTCCTAACCCTGCCATAAATTATAAATACTGCTAATAATAGAAGACATTTGTGTTTTCTAAACATTTGATCTTTTTGCAATAAATAAGTAGAAACGTATCGGAATTGATAAAAGGTGGCGAAGCACTTATTTTGGTCTGACTTTATGAAAAGATTACCAGGTGAAGTCAGAAGTCAGGTGGTAGTCCCCCCTAACCCTAACAAGGGGTTTCTAGATGTCCCTCTCCCCAGCAACACTCTCCAGCTCATATGAGATACATAGTCCTTAGAGATATATATATATATATTTATAGATATAAATATACTCACGTCCATTAATACTAATATAAAATACTTTGCTGTAGGTGAAGTTAGTTATTAGGTGATGCTGTGATGCTGATATTTTCATCTATCCTCAGCAAAAAAAACCAAAAAACCAAACACTATTTCTAAACTGTCAACTCTTTCTTTTATTTAAGGGATCTGATCAAATTACTCAAAAAGGTGAACGCCCCTTTTTATTTGTGACCCATGTGATTGAAAAATCAAATGTCCTTCTGAACAAGTTTTATAGTTTTGTCGATTTTGCGTGATTTGTTTCCTTGTCCTGCTATTCATCACTGCGGCGCTGAATATTCTTATGGACCTTCGGGGGAACCGCTGATTTAGGAGAATCATGTATGTTCCTACCCTCCTACCGCTCTGTCCCCTTCAGGTCCAGCTCATAAACGACGCCTACAACCTGGTGATTGACGCCATGCTGGGCCCGGAGTCTGACTGCGCCAACATTAAGGAGCCATACTCTGGCATTCTTGTCACCCTGAAACAAATCAAGACCCCCATCGTCAGCCTGGATGTGCCCTCAGGTAAGTGTTTGTACAAACCCTAGACATCAGGCTGGAGGCTCAAACAACGCCGTGATAAACGAGCCTCCGGGCAGCTCCCTCGGAGTCTTGGCTCCCAGGCAGACGTTTTCCGAGCCCGGAGGCACAGATGGAGGATAAATCTCCTGCTGCCGTCGGCTCCTTATGAGCTCATCACAGCCCGAATGCGTCACGTGCCGCGTGCGAGCACGACAGCAGAAAATATTTACAATCTCCTCCGTCTTCTTCTTCTTCTTCTTCTTCTTCTTCTTCTTCTTCAGGTTGGGATGCCGAGGAACCCAACCAAGATGGAATTAATCCAGATGTTCTCATCTCCCTCACAGCGCCCAAGAAGTGTGCCCTGAGTTTCTCGGGGAAGCATTTTTTGGCCGGACGCTTCCTGCCCTACGACATCCAGAAAAAATACGATCTTAACCTTCCAGACTACCCTGGCACAGACTGTCTCCTGGAGTTGTAACACATGGGGAAAATAGGAGCCAGGGTGGGTTTTCAGAAACAGTCAATCTATCCACTTGTTTGGTATTTTGTTCTAGATGGTTAAAGTGAGTTAATGTTAACGGTCGCGTAGATCAGGTTCATGCTTTAGCCAACTGTGCTGTGGAGATATTATACGAGGGGTAATGTTTAGAAAACCGTGGTCATGAGGCGTTTATGTCAGTCGGTAAATGTAAAAGCTGTAGCATTACACTGTTTCACATTGCTTTGCAAAAAAAAAATAAAAATTCAAGTCAAATTTCCTCTCCACGATTTGCGAAGAATTCAAATTTTCTATGACAACATCAACTGAAATGTCCCCCCCCTCTAAACTTTTTAAGATATGAATATTTGGATGCGATGATCTGACGGTTGAATTTTCTCTGGAGGTGCTGCTGGGATCCGTTTTGGGTCGGTGACCTTTGATTGTCTCTTGATCTTGTTTCTGTTAATTTATGAACTTTTAAAATGTCCCCCACATTTGTTGTTGTCTAATAAAATTTCCTTTCGGAGGACGTTTCCGCTTCTGGTCTTTTTGTTTTTGCACTCATTAGTATAATGATACAACTATAAGTAGCTCAACTATAATGACTACGCCACTGCTGTCGTACCGGACGGCAAGGATATGTCCCCAAAAGCCCCCAATCCCCTGCGTTGTTCAAGCAATCCCACCAAATAAACTCGTAAAACTCATAAATGTGACTCATTAATAATCTCCAACAGTCCATATTGACTTAACCTGAACTATTTCTATGAAGTCAGCAGTCTTAAGATCAGATCCCATAATGACGCAATAATGAAGATAAATATAGTTTAACTTGTTTTTCTGAGCCCAGTAATAAAATAAGACAGATTTCCTCGAGTCGGACTGACGGTTGAGAAGTTACGATTAAAAAAAAAGATGTCTGTCAACGCTTGTCTGTCCGACTACATAACAAATCAATCTCAGGTTTTATTGAGGCGGTTCACACGAGGTAAATATGGAGGAAATCAGACCAAACTTTTAGGAACTTATGTTTAAAAAGCTTTTCTTTTTTTGTGTGTGAAAAAGTCCCCCCCCTACTTTCTGAATGAAATATACATAAAATATGATACGTACAAGATAGATCTTCCTGAGTCTTCATGAGTAGAGGGAAAAAGCTCCCTCTAATGAGTTAAATATAAACTATGAGAGTATAATATGATATATACAAGATAAATCTCCTCCAGTCGATTCATATGAACCATATTTATAAGGGGACCAAAGGTTTTTCATAAATAGCTCCCCCTAGTGGGTAAATTATGAACTAATATAGTAAAATATTATATATAAGAGATAGATCTCCTCGAGTGGATTCATTTTGACCAACTCTGGTCTACATCCAACCGACAGATGAAGAAATATGGTTCCGAAAAAAAAGAGTTTAAGAAAGACAGCTCCCCCTGGTGAGTCAAATATGAACTATTATGTCAAAATAATATATATACAATATTAATATCCTTGATTCAATTCATGTGCAGCAGATTTGGACTAAATCGGACCAACGTTTAGAAAATTAAGTCTTGAAAAAGAGTGTTTTTCGTTTAAAAAAAAAAAAAAAGAAGTTCCCCCTAGTGAGTCAAATATGAATTATCAGAGTAAAATCCCTCTGACTCCCCCTGGAGTCCAGATTTGGACTCAATCCGACCAACTTTCACCTAGAGTATATTTCATATTAAAGCCACGATCCATGAACCCGAAGGATCTTCGGCGGCGTCGACGACGATTCCATGACACCCCAAACTCTTTCGAGGATATAATCCAACATGGAGGCGTGAAGAGTTTGAAGGAGCGAGTGCGATCGGAGTGGCTGCTGGCCGACACGCCCCTTGAACGCCTCTCCTCCTCCTCTTCACACATGAGTCATTAATCCTCATCGCCGTGTTGCAACACACATCGCAATCAATTATGCTGATGAGCGCCGCTGGTTACTCCTGTTTACTGGTTACCGACTGGGATGGATTTTTGGTGGCGAGCAGGTGAGATGGGGCCGTAATCAGCCGCGGAGGAAGGGCCTCTCATTACTGAGCTCAGAGCCGCTGGCTTGAGTGGGAATGACTAACCACTGACGGCGCCGATGTTTACGGATGAGGTCATGTGTATTTATACAAAGAAATAGCTTCTTCTGAATACTAATGCCCGGTGTGTGTACACATGTGTGGGCGACGGGGGGGGGGGGGAGTCAGCGAAAAGGAATGTTGTAGATCTGCTCCGTGGTATTAAATCTGACAGAGGGGAGCTGACAAGGGTTGTGTAAATATGTCTGAGGGTCTTTCATGCCTTTCCAGTCTCTATCAGGAAGATACGACTTGTCACACTGAGTCATTTGTGTTTTTTTTTAGGGGGGGGGCTGTTTTCTGTTTCTTCTAATGAGCTTTAGAGAATCTAACTGACAGAAGCACTTGTTGTAATATCCTGTCAGAGACCCACTTCTATAGAAGAAGAGGCTTCAGATTCAGATGAGTCAAACAGAGTTTATGTGGGGGGGCCGAAGGACGTATACAAACTGAAATATAAACCATACACGACATAACTAAGACCCCCAGTTTTTGTTTTTAGTTCTCCTAAATATCGGCGTTAAGTCTTTAATGTCCTCGTCAATAAGATTTTTATTTAAACGACAAATTGTTTGTTCAAATAAAGAGAAAATCTGAATATCACTATTGAATGAATTTGTTTCATGCTGACATTTTGTTTGTCATAGTCAGTTTTAATTTGATAAGTTCAAGGTTTTGGCACAAAAAAGAGTTTTTAGCAAACTATTTGACTCGTATTAGACATTTTTTGGTTTTATGAAGTTACATAAATCTGTTCAGTAAGTCTTCACATGCTTTAATATGCCAAAAATATTTATCCAATGAGACTTTCTCAATCGCCACGGTTGATGTCTCCTCCTCCGTGGACCATTTGACTTGTGGTGTCCCCCTGGGCTCCGTCGTTGGTCCCTCCCTCTTCAGCCAATACATTGGGTCATACTATAAACAGTTTCAGTCATTTGGATTACATTTTTCAAAAAGAGATATTGACTCAAAGTGTGCTCAACCAAACAGTTGAGCAGGAAATTAAAGCGTTAAAAAGAATTATTTGCTTAATATTAATATCCCCCAAAAGTCGGTGATATCACGGAATCGCTAAGTGAAAAAATATTTCATTTTCGAGCCATAATCTCTCAATTTAATTTTTCTACATTGGTGCATATGAATAAACTCAATGATATCCATCTTTAAGTTACTCTTGTAGTTCATATTTTACTCACTAGGGGGAGCTTCTTTTATTTTTACGACAAACACTGTTTCCCGGACAAAACCTCTTCACCGTTGCTCCATTTTTGTCCAAATTTGGTGATGAATCGACTCTGGGAGATCTAACTTGTTATATTTTAATCTCATAGTTCATACTTTACTCACTAGGGGGACCTTTTTTTTTTTTTTTTTTACGACAATTACTTTTTTCGGACATAACTTCCGAACTGTTTGTCCGAATTGGTCCAAATGTGGTGAATTTTTTATATCAAATTTCACTCTAATTGTTTCCTAGTTTCTTATTCTTTTTTTTTTGTTGACATAACTTCTTCACTGTTGGTCCGATTGAGTTCAAATTCACTTATATTTCCTGTCACTCACAAGGCCACTCAAATTTACAGGGTACACAGTGGATGGGGAAATAATATGAGTAATATTTGCATTCCCAAAAAAGTCGTTCAGTAGCAAAGTTACATTTAATGTGTTACATGTATGTATGTTTGCTTTATGTAATGTATAATATAAGACATGCAATACTAATTATTTTATAATGTGTCTAAAAAGTATTGGAAAACAATATTTGTTGTAGTTTGTGTAGCTCCTCAAGTTGGAGCTAGTTTGACAAATTTATAAATGGAATAAGAAAAAGAAGAACTGAACATCTTAACATGTATAAAAGTATAAAAGGAATTATACTTATCTTAAAATGTATACATCCACATGTACAGAACACAAATATTCACATATCCAATCGTACTTATCTGCTTAAGTGAATATTTATTCAAGTATTTTATCTAATTTAACATAAATCAGCTGGTGGATAATGCATAAAATATGCATTATCTTATATATATATATATATTATTAGCTATTCTTGATAATAATGTTTGAGACATAAGATAAAGAAACTAACTAATCTAACTTAAACTTTACTAAACAAGGCATAGTAGATATAGATAAAAGCATATCCTGAACAAAACCAGTACTCCTCTAGTCTAACTTAAACCCGTCTATGAGTTTAGAGAAGAAACTTTGATGGGACTACAAACGACCCAGAGACACCTGACCCACCAGAACCTCATCAGGACATTTCACTTGTGTGCGTAAAATCTTTTCTTTTTTTAGTGCTTTTATACAGAGCAGCTGAAGAGTTGGACAGAAGGGGCGGGTGGGGGGTGGGTGCACGTGGTAGGGTGGGGCTGGGGTGGCGGGATCCAGCAAAGGGTCAGAGGTCGGTGTTGAAGGTCAGGTTGGTTTTAATGAAGAAGGACGTTTGTGCACAGGCGGGTAAGTTACAGCAGAACACCTCTGAATGAGAAAAAGGGTACAAATGAATAATACACAAGGTTGAAAATAAGTACAAATACTTTAATACTTCACAGAAGTAGAGGTTTCAAGGACTCGTACGAGAACATCTACTTTAACTCCCAACATCTTAACATGAATATCTGAACTTTCCACTCCGTAGATTTTTCAAAACACAGTCATTACCTCGGTAGATTATTCTTATATTGCATCTCTGCATGTTTTCCTGACATCAAGACCGATTCCAACGATTCCAAGGAACTACACCAGGAGGAAAAGATTATCCTTCTGTGTATCCATACGACGCCAAAAGATGAAAAATTACGACAGACGTTTTGCAAATCCAACAGACACAGATGTAATGGATAAAAAAACAACAACTGCAAGGAACTCGACCAGGAACGAAAGGTGCCAAGTCATTGATTTTTCTTTAATTTCTCTTTAATTTTTCTTTTTTTTTTCTGGAATATAGGAGAATTGTTGACTCTGAAATTTCCGTAAGTGTGAATGAGATCACAGTGTCAGCTGGGATAGGCTCCAGCCCACACCCTTGACCCTGACACAATAAATGCTACAAAAAGTGGATGGATGGATATTTAGTCTTTAGACTTAGCTCAATTACAGTGCACATACTTAAACTTACTTACTTCCCATCACTGAAACATCAAAAGTTAAATGAATGAAAAACTAAAATCATGGAACAAACCCAAAACCATATATGGAGACCAGAAACGTGAAACATAAACATGATATTTGCAAGATAGATTCCTTCAAGTTGAATCATATCCAACAAATTTTGGTGGATATGACCTTTGGTGGACCTTCTTCTTAACGGTGTCCAGAAAAAAGGATTTTTGTTTTAAAAGCTCCTACTAGTGAGAAAATATGGACTTTCACGTTAAAATATGTCATATAATTATTTATGTATATATAAGTAATGTCTGAATAATAAGATTTTTCTTAGAAAAGCTCCGCCTAGTGATTAAATTATGGACTATTAGAATTAAACAAGATAGATCTCCTCCAGTTGATCCATATGCACCACATTTTGACTAAATAGGACCGACGGTTGAGAAATTATAGCACAAATACTTTTTGAGATAAAGCTCCCCCTAGTGTCGGAAATATACGATTTACCTTTCACAAAAAAAATCCAGTTCTTCCACGTGCTAAGGTGTACGAAACTTTAAAATTTGAAAATGATGCAAAATGATCCGTGAAATAGTTTTTGGGTCGCTTTAACATGAAGGTTATGATGATGATTTCATCATATCCCCGACTTTTTGCAAAATATAAATTCAAAAGTGGTTGTTATGTCCCTGTGAATGTTCACGTCAGAGGGATTGGGGAAAAGAAAAACTTAAAATAAGTATATATAAAAGCAGTATATGACTTCCACTAAGTGCAAAATTGCACTAATTCACAAGCAGCAAATGAAGCGGCGTGCATTCCACCTCAGGAGCACGCTTTGTGTCTGCGCTCTGAGTTTTCCTGAACGCTATGCCATATGACGCCACTTCCACTCTTTGGCAGCGCATGGCCCCGCAATCAGTGACTGTTAAAAAGTTACAAAACTGAACCAGAAGTCCAACCAGAGGCAGAGCAGCATCTGGCGCTGTCCTGTTTGTGGTGGAGATAAAAACGAGTGAGACGGAGGAAGACAGATTGAGGGGGGGGGGGAGAGAAGGATGTGACATTTTACAGACGATTGAAGCTGCCTCCCTTGTTCCCTCATGAGTCACAGATTTAACGCAGATCCGACACAGTGAAAAGAGTTAACACCAGTTAAGTTGTTAACATGAGTGGCAAGAAAAGTGATACTTTCTGAGACTTTAAAAGCCAGAGATAATAAAAACGGGTGAATTAAAACAGGTTTGTGTCTCTACCCTGTTCCTGCACCAGAGGAGAACAAAAATCAAAGGCAATTGAAAATGTTGTTGCAAGAAAGTCAGAACTCATGAACTGTTGAACAAACAGGAAAACACCTTTATTTTCTGCAGCCCCCCCCCCCCCCCCCCCCCCCCCCCCCCCCCCCCCCCCCCCCCCCCCCCCCCCCCCCCCCCCCCCCCCCCCCACCCCCCCCCCCCCCCCCCCCCCCCCCCC